>CAUYQG010120273.1:0-80953 GCA_963574415.1 Tarsius wallacei | reverse complement strand
TTTTTTGATTTATTGTAGAGATGAGGTCTCGCTTGCCCAGGCGGGTCTCGAACCCGCGGGCTCAGGCAATCCACTCACCTCAGCCTCCCAAAGGCGCGGGATTACAGGCTGAGCCACCGAGCCCGGCTTATTTACATTTTTCAAATGAGAACTTGGGTAGGGGGCAGGACACCAGTTCCCTAATGAAGGCATCCCAGGCTCCTGGGCGAAGGAAATGTTTCCTTACACTGTTCAGTTTCTTCGAGAAGTAGCCCAGTCTTCAAACCACAAATAAAGTAGCCCAGCAGATCTCATCCGTAAGGAAAAGTACGAACCAGCTATATGAGCAGAGTTCCTTACCATCTCTGGACTTTACCATCCCAGTTCTCCAACCTTCCTGATTGTTCTCCCCAGGGGTCCAACTAGATGTTCTGGGTGTCTTGTTTGGCACATTCTTTTAGCTTAGATGTTTCCCTTTGGATGCCAGGCGTGGTGGCTCACGCCTGTAATCCCAGCGCTTTGGGAGGCAGAGGTGACAGAATTGCCTGAGCCCAGGGGTTTAAGGCCAGCCTGGACAATTTGGTGAGATCTCGTCTCTACAGTAAATCAAAAAATTAGGCCGGGCTTGGTGGCTCAACCTGTCATCTCAGCACTTTGAGAGGCTGAGGCGAGTGGACTGCCTGAGCCCGCAGGTTCAAGACCAGCCTAGACAACTTGGTGATACCTCATCTCTACAATAAATCAAAAAATTAGCCAGGCGTGGTAGCGCACTCCTGTAGTTTCAGCTACTTGGAAGACTGAGGCGGAAGGATCGCCAGAGCCCAGCAGGTCAAAACTGCAGTGGCAGTGAGCATGCCACTGCATTCCAGCCTGGGTGACAGAGTGAGACTCCAACCCAAAAAAAAAAAAAATTAGCCAGGCATGGTGGCATGCGTCTATAGTTCCAGCTACTCGGGAGGCTGAGGCAGAAGGATCCTTTGTGCCCAGCAGGTCGAGGCTGCGGTGGCCATGAGCGTGCCATTGCACTCCAGCCTGGGTGACAGAGTGAGAATCCAACTAAAAAAAAAAACAAGAAGTTTCACTTTGGATGATGATTCAAGCCCACTGGTAGTGGCTGCTTGAGATGTTCTCTGTTCAGTAGGATTCTGAAGCCAGATGCAAGCCAATTGGAAAAGAACACAATATCAAATTGGGATGTCTGCTCATGAGAGAACAGTGATGACATAATGTATATCTGCCCCCTCTGCTTTAGAGAGTCTCAAGGGAAGGAACTGGATTAGGGATCCGGCAGTTCTGGGTGTGGAGCAGCCCAGGAAAGCCTTTGATTCCAGATGGCTCATCCTCCTGACTCAGCGGAACCCTCACAGAGCTTCACAGCAAAGAAAGACAGGGACTCAATTTGGGGCTCAGACACAGGCTTCTGAGAGGAATTTCTTTTTGCTGTGTAGTCATAGTCAATGGGCTCTTAGAAACTGCGCTTAGGGCCGGGCACGGTGGCTCACGCCTGTCATCCCAGCACTTTGGGAGGCTGAGGCTAGAGGATTGCTTGAACCCACAGGTTTGAGACCAGTCTGGACAACATGGCGAGACCTCGGATCTTCAACAAATCAAAAGATTAGCGGGGCAAGGTGACGCAGGCCTGTAGTTCCTGCTACTTGGTACTTGGAAGGCTGAAGCGGAAGGATCGCCTAAGCCCAGCTAGGTCGGGGCTGTGGTGGCCGTGAGAGTGTCACTGCGCTCCAGCCTGGGTGACAGAGTGCGGCTCCAACTCAAAATAAATAAATAAATAAATTCTAATCCCAGATCTTCTTGGGTTGGCTCAATATATGAATTTCTCCAAAAAGGAGAAGTTTTGGAAAGATCAATGGCTTGGGAATCAGAAGAACTAGGTTCTACCTCTGATACTTATTAAGCTACAGAACCTCAGAAGCGTTACCTAACTTCTCGGAGCCTCGGTTTCTCCATCTGAATAAAGAAATGCTTTAGAAGGCGCAGTGGCTTACACCTGCAATCCCAACAGTTTGGGGGGGGCCAACCTAGGAGGATCACTTGAGGTCAGGAGTTTGAGACCAGCCCGGACAGCCTAGCAAGGCCTCATCTCTCTACAAAAAAATATAAACACTGGCTGAGCATAGTGGTGCACGTCTGCAGTCCCAGCTTCTCGGGTGGCTGGGGTAGGAGGATCTTTGAGTCCAGGAGATCAACACCAGCCTGGGTAACAGAGTGAGACCCCATCTCTATGGAAGGAAGGAAGGGAGGGAAGGATGGACAGAGGGAGGGAGGAACGAGAAAAAGAAAACAATGCCTACCTTGATCACCACCCAACATTATTTTGCAGCTTAAATGAGATAAAGTAAGGGAAAGTCCTTTGGAAATCATACGTGAGTCTACAAGCTGCAGCACTGTTATCCAGGAATGCTAGGGTAAAATTCTCTATAGTAGCCTTCTTAACTCACATTGGTGGGTCTTCTCATGTTGCATATGTGTGTGTGTGTTTTTTTCTAGGCACTTCAAGAAGAACAAGGCAGTTTGGTACTTTCCCAGGCAACTATGTAAAACCTTTGTATCTGTAAGAAGACTGAAAAACCACCGAGATTGTTTTTACTGGAGGATGAAGCATAATTCATGAACCGATCTCTTTAGTTGAGTCAGTAGGAAAATTAACGCCGTGGATACAGCAAGAAGCGAACACAGAGGGACAGAGAAGTGTGTTGAAAGCCCAAGCCTGTCTAAGGTTACTGCGTATCAGACAGGGCCGAGCGTGTGCTGAGCAAAAGGAACTGAGGCAAATCGTATTTACTTAGCTGCTTCTGGGAGCCACTGCAGCCTTCTCCGTCCTTCCACCTCTGGGTAGTCTGGCCTGGAGCACAGGCCAAGAGCAGAGTTAGCCAGAAACGTCACCTGTGGCCTGGCCCTTACTAGCCCCCTTCTTAAAGGGGTCACTGAGCCTGAGCAACCCTCGGGGTGCCAGGCAGGTCCCCAGCCATTGTCTAGAGGCTCCACCAACACCCCAGCCTCCCTCCCCAGCTTCCCTGGGGCCAACTGGCCACCCCCACCCCCTACCTCCCCGCAAACTGCCCCAGACCTAGTCCCTTGCTGGACCCACTGAGGTCCGGGCGGGGAAATGGGGACAAGATGTAGGCACCCAGTGCATTCAGCCAGCTGTGTGGCATTGCCACCGACTGCCCTGGGCTTCAGACAGATAAGCACGCAGGGTTTGCTCATGAGGACCGGGGAGCAGTGGCCAGGTAGATAGTAGGGTCCATTTGTGTTTCCAAGTGACTAAGTCAAGAAGCCCGTAGCTCTCAAGACCACGGGCAGTGCGTTTCTTTCCCCAGTCACTGGCTTTTACAAAGGGTCACCTTCAGGACAGTACAGCTACATTTTTCAGGACACCGTCTCTGGCTTGTGTTCGGCTGGGACCATTTGGAAAGAGTAGGCCTGTTTGGTAGAAAACCAAGAATGGTGTTCAGTGATTTATTTAACACACACAATGCACCCCGGCTGCTGGGGACACGGATGGGTAAGACATGACCCAGGCTTAGGCGGGACACGACGTGTCTTCACTTTTACCCCCCGTAGGAATTCTAGGACCTACTCAAAATGTAGGCATTGTGTTGGGAATCTGAGGGTGCCCTGGTGAGGCTTTCCTTCAGAGTGAAGCAGTGATTCTGCCATTTCCAGGGGCGATCGGGAAGTCTGTCCTTTGTGGGGCTGGCTCCGAGGAGGGAGGCCCCTGTGACAACGGGGGTGTTTAGTCACAACTCTGTCCAGTTCAAGAATGTTTATTGGCCTGTGTTAGACCCCTTAGTGAGACAAAGATAGAATTGACCCATTCCCTGCCCACCAGGAACTCAGAGGTGATTGGGGAGACAGATACAGAAAAACAGCACTTAATCGAGAGACTGTGATATGTGCTAAGAAGGGTGTGGGAGAGGAAGAGATGAATTTTCCCTGGAGGGATCCTAGGAAGCGTTGTCATATTTCTGTCTCCAATAGGTCACAATAGGAGTAGCACTTCTAGGTGGCAGGGTGTGTACAGAAACTCTTGGCTCTCTGCGTGTAGCTCGGAATTACCCCCAGGAACATTGTCCCAAAGCCTGAGGTCCTTAGAAGTAGGTGAAATTTGTCTTCAGTGCCTGTGCCACTGCTGTCCTGGATACCACCCATTTTAGGATTCTCCTGGCTTCTCTACCCCCACCAGACAGCCACAGTCTCCTCACTTCTCCCTATCATTCTTTCAGATCCTGTTCTCAGGAAAGAAACTGCCAGTGATTCATTCACACTAAAGTGTAAATGACTGACAGGAGGAATGCATTGCCTCTTCCCACAGACAGAGCAGAGCCTTAATCCTGAGGGAAAAGGCCATGGAACTGGTGGAGTGGGGAGAACTTCCCGGGTAGAAAGAACTTTCTTGACCGTCCTTAGGACCTAGTGACAAGAAGATCTTTTTTTTTTTTTTTTGAAATGTCTGCTGCACCATCCAAGAGCACTGGTTGCTGACTGTCTCTCTGAGGGGATTTAGTATAAGTGCATTTTGCAGGGCAGTGGTTCGCCCATCTTGGAATGTATTGGCTAATGCGTTTCCTGGTCTTTCTTAGATGCAAACCATTAATAACACTATCTTATCTAATAGTTTTTTGAGGGGTGCTTCTTGATTAAGTAGATAATTTTGAACACCTCTTTCAATACAGCTAGAAAATGAAACCAATCTGTAAAGCCACATTTGCATATGACGCCAGCCTCACGCATTTGTATGTCTCCAGAAATCCAGGTATGCCTCACCAATTTGCCCGTCTTCAATAAAATCATATGTTCAAATCTGCATCACTTCAGCTTCCTACGAACCACAAAACAAGGAACAAAGGTTTCAAATCGCTCTTTTGTCTTCAGGCATTTAGTAATATAAAGTACCTATTTTTGTGCTGAAATGTTTATACAGGTTTATTAATAGCAAGGGCAACTATCTGGCAGCATGCCTCGCAACACATTTTGATATATTAGCCATGCTTCCGGGTAAAAGCAAGCCCCAAACTACTTATCTTTTGCAGTCTCTCTGGGATCAGTAAAAGAAAACAAACAAACAAAAAAATCATATGCTTAAGAAGTGGGACTGTAAATATGTATATTTAACTTTGTATAGCCCATGTACCTACCTTGTATAGAAAAATAATTTTAAAAATTTGAATGGAAGTGGAGTAAAGTAAGGAAGTCATGAAGTGTTTTGTTTTTTTTTTTGCATTTTTATTTAAATGAAGGAATTCCAAATAACGCACCTATGGATTTTTAGCACCAAACTAGCCATTGTAAAGTGTTAAAATTATGAGTTCTGGGGAGAAAAAGTAAACATTTTCTCAGTTACAGTTTGTTGTTGGTTTTTTTTTTTTCATTTTGTTGGTTTTTTTGTTTTTATTTTTTTGTTTTTTGGGTTTTTTTTTTTTTTTGCATTCCTATTTATCTGCAGTAGTATTACATCCTATTGCTAGAATAGGTGACAAGAAAAGCTGATATTCTGAAAGAAAAGTAACTGACATTATGTATAACCAATTAATTTAAAGTATTGTCATTTGAATTACACACTGAGAGCATGTATGATGCAGACATAGATTTTTCTGGTCGTTTATTTTTCTTTATTGCAGTGGATTGATTTGATAAATAGATATGTTGAATTACTACATTTGCTGTACATATTATTTAATAAACTTTATTCGGAATTGTGTGGCATATGTTTGTTCTGGCCATTCATTGTTTCTTTCCTTCCTCCGCCAAGCTTCCCAAATGAGGCTTGCATTCACTGCATCAATTTTTCTTTTCTTTCTTTCTATTTTTTTTGTTGTTGTTGCTGCTGTTGTTTTGAGTTGGAGTCTCACTCTGTTGCCCAGGCTGGAGTGCAGTGGCACACTCACGGCCACCGCCGCATCAGCCTGCTGGACTCCAGCGATCCTTCCACCTCAGCCTCCCAAGTAGCTGGAACTACAGGTATGCACCATCACGCCCTGCTAATTTTTTTTTTTTTTTTAATTTATTGTAGAAACAAGGTCTCACCAAGTTGCCCGGGTGGTCTCGAACCCATGGGCTCAGGTATTCCATTCGCCTTGGCCTCCCAAAGTGCTGGGATGACAGGCTGAGCCCCTGAGCGGGGCAGAACCCAACCACTTCTGCTATCATGGCCCAAAGCCCTTCTCTCTCGCCAGGATGTTGCAATAACTTTCTAACTGATCTCCCTGCTTCTGCCCTCGCCCCCTCTACACTGGTGTTGACAGAGCAGTTAGAGTGATCATTTTAAAGTTGGTCCAAAACCCACCCTCCCCTCTCCCTTACCTTCCGTCTTACCGTCGATCCTGCAGATTTCTGTTTGTTTCAGCCACATACGTTCCAGCCACACAGTCCTCCTTACAGCCTCAAACTCATCAAGCATATTTCAGCTTTAGAATCCTTGCGATTGCAATTCCCTGTGCCTAGAAGACCCTTTCACCAAGACGGCATGGCTGTCTTCCTCCTTTCCTTTTTTTTTTTTTAATAGGATAAAGGGTACACAAATTTAACGTGTTTACACAGGAGGCTTCCAAATGCAGACTTAACCCCCCAGTGAGCTTCAGAAGCTTATATACCCTCTTGGTAAGCGGGCGGAGAAGGATTCTGTCAAGAAGTAAAAAATGATTACCAGGGAGTATGATTGGATCAGGGAACTGACATGAACTCGTTGGTAGTTTTCTTTGGAATTTAAGTGATCCTCGGAGACAATCAGTTTGGTTACATTCTTGGTCTTCTTTCCCATAATGGATAATCTAATGTTATCCAGGGGAAAAAGAAAAAATTGCTTTCCTTTGTGGGTCAGGACTTGGGCAATAAAGGAACTTCGGCCAACAACCTTATCCTATGCTTTGGGAGAGACGGGGCGGGGTGGGGGGGGGAGTGGGCGAGGAATCTTGAGGCTTCTTCATGTCACATGCTAGAGTATTGGTTTCTGAACCCTAACATCCCCCTGTCTGAAACGGCCCTAGAAGTTTCACACACTAAAAGCTGAGTTGATGGTCATGGAGAGAAAAACAGTCAAAAGCTGAGTGGCAAAGGATCCCATTCAACCGTTCTGCCATTTCTGGAAATAGGCCTGTCCCATTAGACAGCTGTCTCTCATTTTAGGAGATGGCATTGTAGATGGCTTTTCAAACAGAAGGAAAACAAAGATTAATGTTGGGAACAAGCTATAAACCGGTTTCCTTAGAGTCTGAAGGATAGTCGGTTGGGGTATCCAGATGTTAGATTCAAAAGCTAAAGTGGAAGAACATAGTGGTAATCTGACAAGTTTTTCTCACCTGTATCACAGGGTATAAGCTTCAACTTTCAGGGACTCGGGAAAAAGGTGGTAGCAATTTCACTGAGTTCAAGTCAGAAAAATGGAAGAACAATTGGAAAATGTTGGTTTGGAGGCTTGTAGCCAGGAAAAAATTCAAGGTTCAGTCCAAATTGTAGGCAAAGAAAAAACAAAAACAATGGGTGAGGCTAGAACCTAATAACAGCTGTCCTATAGTTTTCTTCTGAGACATAATTTTTCTGTCTCCGGTTTCCCATTTCTACCAAGGATAAATTATGGTAGGACTTATTTTACTTGGCCGGATTATTTACATAAAGTGTAGTAAGAAGGCTGATTGGCCACACAGGCTCTTTTTTAAATTGGCTTAGCTGGAACATTTTTCATAAAGGACCTTGGATTAGACCTTTTAAAAGTTTCTCAAGGCTAGTCAAGCCAAGGATTTATCTGTGCCTGAAGACACCTGTATGAATTGGGTTAATTCCTCTCTTCTTGAGGTTCTAAAGTAACTTCCTTGGCCTGTCAAGAAGTGACATTCTTATCCGGGCACTGTGGCTCATGCCTGTAATCCCAATACTTTGGGAGGTTGAGGTAGGAGGATCGCTTGAGGCCAGCAGTTCGAGACCAGCCTGGTCAACCTAATGAAACTCCCATCTCTTAAAAATTGAAAAGATTAGGCTGGGTAGGGTGGCTCATATCTGTAATCCCAGCACTTTGGGAGGTAGAGGTAAGAGGATTGCCTGAGCCCCGGGGTTTGAGGATAGTCTGGGCAACTTGACAAGACCTCATCTGTACAATAAAACTCAAAAAATTAGCTGGGTGTGGTGGCACACACCTATTTTTCCAGCCTCTTGGAAGGCTGAGGTGGAGGGATCACCTAAGCCCAGCAGGTCAAGGCTACAGTGGCCATGAGAGTGCCGCTGCAGTCCAGCCTGGGCAACACAGTGAGACTCCAACTCATAAAAAGAAAAGAAAAAATTAGCAGGGCATAGTGGTTCACACCTGTAGTCCCCAGGTACTCGGGGTGCTGAGGTAAGAAAATCCCTCAAGCATAGAAATTTGAGACTGTAGTGTGCTATGATTGTACCACTGCACTCTAGCCTGGGTGACAGAGCAAAACCCTGTCTCTTAAAAAAAAAAAAGAAAAAGAAAAGAAAAAAGCCGAGCGTGCTGGCTCACGCCTATAATTCCAGAACTTTGGGAGGCCAAGGTGAGAAGATTGCCTGAGCCCACGGGTTTGAAACCAACCTAGGCAACTTGGCAAGACCTCATCTCTACAATAAATCAAAAAATTAGCCGGGCATGATGATATGTGCCTGTAGTTCCAGCTACTAGGAAGGCTGAGGCTGAAGGATTACCCGAACCCAGCAGGTCGAGGCTGTGGTAGCCGTGACCATGCCACTGCACTCCAGCCTGGGTGACAGAGTAAGACTCCAACTCAAAAAAAAGAAAAAGAAAAAAAGAAAATTATCCTTAAGTTCTTAAGTTTCCATGTTCTGTGGAACATATAAAGGACAGTCTTGAGAAGATTCAATATACTTCATATTAAATTAACCTGGAAAATGTATTTCTGAACAGAAGTGATTTTTATCTTTAAACTCTTCTTGTTACACACAATTTTTATTCACTACACAAGATTAAAAAATCATAATAACAGTACATTTTTACAAAGAAAAAAATCCACCTATCATGTTTATGTTCCCACACAACTTTTAAAATAGTCTGTGTTCCCCTCTAGTCTATGTCTATTACATATTTTATATGATTTTTATCAGTATTGCATCATATGACTTAGAATTTATTTACTACATTACAATTACCATTGTTTCATAGTTAGTCTTAACCACTATGGAACATGAATAGAAGCTTCCTGAGGGCAGAAATCAAGTGCAAGTGAATGTCTTGATTTTTCATGGAGGGTACTCAGTACTAAGAACATAGTAGATGCTCAATGTATAGTTTTGATTTGCAGAAGCTTTAAATGTGTTTTAAAATTCATTTTAATTATGTGCTTTCAGATCTACCAAATCTATTCAAAGCGGTCTGCTGAGGATATTTATAAAATACTGACATCCTACAAAGCAAATTATCTAATTATAGAGGATGCTATCTGCAATGAGGTGGGGACCATGAGAGGCTGCAGGGTTAAAGATTTATTAGACATTGCAAATGGCCATGTAAGTAACCACTGGGGTAGTTAATTTTTTTTTTTTAGAAAAAGATTTTATTTAAACGTTTAATCTTTAAACTTTATTTTTGGAACTTAACTAAGAATATATTTGAGTTATGTAATAATGGGGAGAGCTTATTTAAGATAGTTTGAAATTTTTTTTAAGTACAAAAGAAAAGTTGGGTATTTTTTACAAAAAAAACTAGTAATCTTACCAATACCAGATTTCCTTTTTCATTGCATGTACTTGTGCAGGTTTTAACATAAGTACAAATAAAGTAAAAGCATAAGTAGCATAATTAGAATGATAATTTTAACTCATAATAATCCAAAGAGCAGCTGGCTATATTGTCCTATTCTTATGTTGAGAAATTTCTTGCAATTTCATTCCTATCTAGAGAAATTCCTTACTAAATTAATGTCTGTACATTGAGTGCCCATGATCCACAAACACAAAATCAACAAGAGCTTTGTTGGCTGGGCTCGATGGCTCAGCCTGTAATCCCAGCACTTTGGGAGGCGGAGTGGATTGCCTGAGCCTTAGGGTTCGAGACCAGCCCGGGCAACTTGGCGAGACCTTGTCTCTACAATAAAATAAAAAATTAACCAGGCACAGTAGTGCATGCCTGTATTCCGGCAACTTGGAAGGTTGAGGCTGACGGATCGCCGGAGTCCAGTGGGTTGACACTGGGGTGGCCATGAGCGTGCCACGGCACTCCAACCTGGACAATGGAGTGAAACTTCCACTCAAAAAAAAAAAAAAGAGCTATGTTATTTGTTAGAATTTAGCTATATTTAATTTCAAACTGATTTCAGCTGTTCTACCAAACTGTGTTCCCGCCTGCAGTAGATATACTGTGTATCTGGTTATCTGGTAACCCAGAAGATTGACTAGGGAGTTTGTATGTCTGATACTTAGTGTTGAGTGGAGTGGATGCCTTGAATCCTGAGGAAGCTGGGGGTGAGGGATCTTAGGAAAAGTTTGGTAGGACATATTAAGTTGTAGTGCATATTTTATTCAGGTTGAAGCCAAGATTTTTTTTCTGTCTTTTTTTTTTTTTTTTTTTTGAGTTGGAGTCTCACTTCGTCGCCCAGACTGGAGTGCAGTGGCCGCTGCCAGCCACCGCAGCCTTGACCTGCTGGGCTCCGGCGATCCTTCTGCCTCAGCCTTCCAAGTAGCTGGAACTACAGGCGTGTGCTACCACGCCCGGCTGATTTTTGGATTTATTGTAGAGATGAGGTCTCGCCAAGTTGCCCAGGCGGGTCTCGAACCTGCGGGCTCAGGCAATCCACTCACCTCAGCCTCCCAAAGCGCGGGATTACAGGCTGAACCACTGAGCCCGGCTTTTTTTCTGTCTTTTCCTAAATAATCACTGCTCTTTGTCTTACATCCGAGACCAGTTTGGAGTGAAGAAATTAGTTTTTGTGATTTCCACTTTCGTTTTCTTCATGACTCCTTAATCTTACAGACTTATTTTGTTTTATACTGCATATGTTTTGAATTTTCTCTGTTGACATGATGGCTGTGATCTTTGGTTTATTAGTGACAAAATAGAATCGTATTAAACACTGGGTACAGTGTTCAGTAACTACTGCTGTGTTGCTCTCTGCTGTCTGGACCCTTTCTGTGCTGCTCTTGGCTAAGCACCTTTGCTCTCTTTTGAAGATCAGGTTACTTTGCCTTCCATGTCATGTCAGGCATGACTTAAGCTAATATAACCTTTTAAGGTGGGCTCCCTGACATCTTTCATAGGCTTTAAAATAATATTTCGTATTTTATCATAAAAACCCTTGCAAGCTAGCTAAGCTATCTTAATGAGCATCTTTAGGTGAGAATGTAAAGGTTTGCACTAGGTCACGAAAGCTTACTAAATAATTTTAAGCCAGTTCTACACAAAGAGAATACTTTAATATACATTAGGAATATAATATGTTCATTTATCAGCCTTGGTAGGCTTCATGATAAAGTTCTTTAGAGCAGTGATAATGGATTATGGAAACATCACCTTCTAAATTTTAGGATTAAGTCTTAAAACTTGGAAACAATTTATACTGGTTTCTCAGTCTTGAAGGGAAGTTCAGGAGTTTAGTGGGCATGGTGACCCATTAAGAGGCCTCTATTTGTTAAACAGGGTGAGATGTCTCTCCGTCCATGTTTAGCAATAATATATTTTTTCATATAAATATAATCAGTAGTTCATTGATTGCATTTCTCCTAGAAGTTAATAAGCTTTTAATATTGTGTTTCATATCTTTTGATAGGTGGTTTGTGAAGAAGGGGACAAGTTAACCTACTCAAAATATGGGCGATTTTGTCATGAGGTCAAAATTAACTATTCTCCGTATGTGAATTATTTCACTCGAGTATACTGGAACAGATCTTACTTTGTATATAAAATCAACACTGTGATATCCTTCCAGTCTTGAAAAATAACAGAACCTTCATTTCAAAGACTACCTGAAGTAAAATTCAATTTTCTGAAGTAAAATGCACACATGGTGTCTTTTGCAGATCAGAGTAAGGACATTTGAAATGTTGCTGCTTCTTGTCCCTCCTGCTGTTAACTGGATCCAGAATTCTGTGGGAATAGAAGATCAGGCATTACTGTCCTTTGATAAAATATCAAATCTACCACTCTGCAATATTCCAGACAGGGTGTCTTCCTTACTATTACATGGTCTTTAAAGGTTTTACCTATTATAACATTTCCTCCACAAATCTTTGTTCTATTATAATATTGATCTTGAATTTGAATATGTTCAAGGTCAGATTATATTTCTCAAAACATAACACTTAATAATACTTAATTTGATAGAATTATATAATAGGAGGAAAGAAGTATTCTTACCTTCAAGCAAGTTTCTGAAAGTGTTTTATGATTTATAACAGAACTGAAATTTTACAATAAAAAGCTAATTTAAATGTTAGCTGAAAATACGTGGCATTTAAATTCAAATGGAACTTATATAAAGGAAAATGATGTTTAAGGATATACAAAAAGATATATCCAGAATGTTCATGATACTGTTATCATCTGCTGCTTATATAAGTGAGCACTTTCTTAGTCATACATAGTACATGACATTATTGCATTTTATTTTTTTATGACAGTCTATTAAGTGATTAGTTTTTCACTTATGCCTATTAATTTGATACCAATTTAATCATGATAAAACAATAACTGTTACCTATATATATTTTTTTAGTGGACATTTAAAAGAACGTTCAGGTTTTTAAAAAATACATGGATATAGGGTATACAAGTTATTCACATGTTTTCTACTGAAGTATTAAGTAAAAAAATTAAATATCAAAATAAAAATAAAGCAACAATTTCTGGAGGTACATGCTGATGCTGTTAAACATACCTCTGAATATAGATATATTTATTATAAAGCAAAGTGATGATATTTATGAAACTGTGTTTCAGTCTTTAACATTTAGAACAAAATGACAATTACAATAGAATTTACAACATGTGGCTCAGCCTGTAATCCTGCGCCTTGGGAGGCTGAGGTGAGTGGATTGCCTGAGCCCGCGGGTTCGAGACCCGCCTGGGCAGGCGAGACCTCATCTCTACAATAAATCAAAAAATTAGCCGGGCGTGGCAGCGTGCGCCTGTAATTCCGGCTACTCGGAAGGCTGAGGTGGAAGGATTGCCGGAGCCCAGCAGGTCGAGGCTGCGGTGGCCAGGAGCGGCCACTGCACTCCAGTCTGGGTGACGGAGTGAGATGCTAACTCAAAAAAAACTGTTTCATTTCTATGAAAATTACCCTCTTACTAAAAATTACATTGTGGCTTCCCTTAGGTAAATATGAAACTCTGAGAATGAACAAAAGAACTAGCAAATGAATGCAGTCTGTTATCAACAAAAAAGGGGGGGGGGCAAAATACTTAAAAAGATATGGCTCATTCTATCTTTTTTATCCTCATCTTGTTTCAAAAATATTGATTTACTTGTTTTTCTCTATTACCAAATGACATTTCATACTTCTGATTTTTTGCACATGTCACATCTTCTCCTCACAATGACTTTCTTCAAATTTTCCACTTGAAAAACTGCTAGCCAGGAGTGTCGGCTCAAGCCTGTTATCCCAGCATTTTGGGAGCCCACGAGTTCGAGACCAGCCTGAGGAACTTGGTGAGACCTAATCTCTACAATAAACCCCAGAATTAGCCAGGTGTGATAGCACATGCCTATAGTTCTCTGGTACTTGGAAGCTGAGGTGGAAGGATCACCTGAGCCCAGCAGGCTGATGCTGGGGTGGCTATGAGTGTAACACTAAACTCCAGCCTGGATGAAAGAGTAAGACTCCAACTCAAAAAAAAAAATGAAAAAAGAAAGAAAAAAGAAAGACTGCTTTACGCTTAACTTCAGCCATAAATTCCTCAAAAATACTTTGTTGATCCAGTCCCACTTCCTCCTTTGAATTTCCTTAAAAATACACATATTTATCACCCTATATTTTATTTTATTTAGCTTTATTTTAGTTTTTGTTTTAAAATGTGGGGTACAATTCAGGGTTAGGTATACAAATGTTGATTGTGCAGGTACCCTTGTTGATGAGGTGTGTCCCTCCCTCCCCTGGCATTTTCCCACTACTGCCAATCCTTTTCTTATAGTATTATAATAATTGTTCAAGGTCCATCTGTGAGTGAGAATAGTACTCTGTTCTTTGTTTCTGTGATAGATCACTGAGTATGATAGACTTTAAATCCATCCAAGTTGCTGCGAAGTTCCTATGTTTGTCCTTCTTTATGACCACATAATATTCCATTGTGTAAATGTACATTTTTTTTTATCCAGTCCAGCTTCAATGGGCAGCATGGTTGGTTCCATGTTTTTGCTATTGTGACTAGAGCTGCAACAAACATGTGTGTGCACGTATCTTTTCTGTAGAATGATTTGAGTTCCTCTGAGCATATTCTCAATAGGGGAACTGCTGGGTCATATGGAGAGTCAATTTCTAGTTCTCTCAGAAATTGCCACACTGTCTTCCAAAGAGGTTGCACTAAGTATGCATTCCCACCAGCAGCGTACAAGCATTCCTTTTCTCTACATCCTCGCCAGCATTTGTTGTTGTTTGTTTTATTAACGATGGCCATTCTTACTGGGGTTAGGTGGTACCTCAGTGTGGTTTTGATTTGCATTTCTCTGATGATTAGTGAGTGAGGCTGAGCACTTTTAATGTCTATTGACTGCCCGTTATCTCTTCTGTTGAGATTCATGTCTTTTGCCCACTGTTAAGGGGGCTGTTTGTCTTTATGAATGTCCTTTCAGCACATCTGAGTTCCTTATAGATCCTAGATGTTAGGCCTTTGTCACATATACAGTTGGCAAACATTTTTTTTCCCATTCTGTGGGCTGTCTGCCTGCTCTCTCTATGGTTTCTTTTGTTTTGCAGAAGCTCATCAGTTTGATGAGGTCCCACTTGTCTATCTTATTTCTTACGGTATGGGCACTTAAGGTTTTGATCAGAAATGGATTGCCAGTTCCAACTTCCATAAGGGTATCACCCTATATTTTAAGCTCCCTTTTATTTATATTTTTTCCCAAAAAGTAGTACTACAGTCTGAATGTTTACATACCCCTCAAAATTCATCCGTGGATACTTAATCACCACTGTGATGGTATTAGGAGGTAAGACCTTGATTAGGTTATGAGGGCAGAGCCCTCATGAAAGTGATTAGTGCCTTATAAAAGAGGCCCCAGGTACTATCTTGGTCTATTATCATGTGAGGACACAGCCAGAAGGTACCATTTAGGAACTTGAAAGTGAGCCAGGTGTAGAATCTGCTGGTTCCTTGATTGTGGATTTCCCAAACTCAGGAACAAAAACAAATTTCTGTTGTTTATAAGCTACCTAGTCTATGGTATTTTGTTATAGCACCCAGATCAAACTGAGTCTGTAAGGAAGGACTCAGCCTCTCTAGAGCTTAGAACTTGGCACACACTGAGAATCCTTTAAATAATCTGTGATATACAAATATCCACAAATTATATCACACTGTAATAATATAGAAGGTAAATGTGACATATTAGAAGTGCTGGAGAAGTGCTTCTTGATAAATCTTCACACAAAAATTTACCTTTTGATACTGTTCTTAAAAGTTCAAATTACATAAAAATATTTTTCTCACAATGCCACTCCCCACAGAACAGTTCCTATTACTATTTCACAGATTTCTCCAAACTTCCTAATGTATGCATGTATGTTTAAATTCTATTTGATTCTGTTTATATTATAAAGTCCATCCATATAGTGCTTTTTTCCTCCACTTCATAATCTTTCATGAACCTTCCCCCTATGTCATCATACATGGATCAAGTACTTCGAAATGGTTGCAAAGAAGTCTAGTGTTTGCTTATGTCATATATTACCTAGCCAATACTCTAATTATTGGCATTTAGATTGTTCCAAATCTTTGTTATATACATTCCAATGCAACTTCATGTATGCTTGTGTATGAATATGCTTATATTTCCTTAGGATTAATCCCCCCATAAATGGAACTACTGAATAAAGAATATACATACACTCAATTATATTACCAAGCTACCCTCTGGCAAACTTATGTATCAACTGAAAATCCCTTAACAGTTTAAAAAATGAGACCATTTCCTTACATCTCTGTCCACACGGACCTTATCATCACCAATCTTTGCTAATGTAAAGAAAAATATTTTGTTGTTGTTTTCTAAAAAAATTATCTGTACTATTTCCATAATTAAAATTATAGATTGAGTATCCTTTACAAGAAATGCTTAGAACCAAGAGTTTCACTTTTTTAAAAAAAATTCTGAAATATTTACATTTACTCTTAGATTGAACATCCCTAATCCAAAAATCTAAAATCCATAGCATGTCCTTTAAGCAACATATTGCTGCTCAAAAAGTTTTCAAATTTGGAGCATTTCAAATTTTGAAATAAGGATGCACAACCTGTAATCATAACCAAAACACTTTATTAATAATGTTATTGAGTAAAAAGTGTACAGGCTTAGTCAAATTTCTATGATTTTTACTGGATTATAATCTCTAAAAAGTAACAATTACTATGGAAACATGAACACATCATAAAGTTAGGTAACAGGAAATGCCAAAAATCATCCACAAGAGCAGAAAGTTTAATATATAATATTCACAAAGACTGTACATACATTAGCATGGTCTCTAGTGTAAAAAAACAATCTACAGCTTTTATATACACCCACATTCAATGCTTTTAGTACTGTGTGCTGGCACTGGCTCATCATCTGTATTATCTGTAAACTAAACCATGCCAATAATTAATGCACAATGGCAATCTGCTTTACTCTCAGCTGCTGGTATAGTAATTATTCTCCTATGATTGCTAAGAGATTGCCTAGCTTTTTCTTTTTCAAAGATTAGTATAGCAATTTTGTGTGTGGAGGCAAAAGGATACAGGGTAAAGTTATAAAATAATTCTAGCTGTAGTTTCGATCAGAGCATAAAGGCCCACATGACAGCTGTAGAGAAAATAAAACAGACTTTGCTTCTCTCCTACCTTTGTTCCTTCTTCTAGTAATAATTCTGAGACAGAGAAAATTTAGTGCTATTTTGCAATCCCTTTTAAATGTACAATTCCCAATAAATAATGTGGAAAAAAGGAGTATCACAGTGACACATTGCTCAAGATCATTCTTATAGTTGTATATCACAAATTACAGTTTTGAAAAATGTGTGGCTGGGTCATATCCAACTAAAAGAAGTTTTTTAATAATTTTATGCCAACTTAGAACACACAAAAGGAGAAAAAATTACCCATAAATCAACAAGTCCAACAAAAACATTAACATTTTGGTGTAGTATTTCCAGTGGTAATTCATTTTAGATTTGACCACAATTATCTTCTATTCTATTCGTTAAACTAGTTAATTTTCCTTAGTTTAAGGAAAATAATAAATTAATTTTGTATTTGTCTATGAGTTTTGTCTGGAAACATTAATAGTATATATACAGCAGTTTCAGCAATCTGAATACAGTAATCTGTGATGAAATAATACAGAAGGAATATGAAAAATGTACCAAGATACAATGTCTGGCAGCAGTAGCAAAAAAGGGCAAGTCCTCTACCCTGGCTCATTCAACAGAAAAACTGAACTATCTTTCAAACAAATAGTTACTTTGGTTTAATGTGGTAATTAGGTTTGCAGAGACACTTTACTGTCTGTTGTTCTATTTTTGAGTTAATAAGCAATAATTACATAGTTCCTGCTAACTATATAAATCTTCAAACAACCGTTTACATGGTAATCTATTTCTAGGATTTTATCCTATGGTTACACTCAAAGATGCAAACAAAAATGTATGTATAGGCTTGTGAGAAATAAAGTAAATGTTCAATGGTTAAATAAATTGTAGTACAGCTATGCAATATAATGAGTGAGATCAAAGACTCTGAAGTTAGACTATCAGGTTCAAATTTTATGATTTATACTATTTAAATTCCAAGTAAGAACATTACCACCAGCACCATGCAAACAAAAATCCTATGAAAATTACAATCAAAATGGCCAAGAGATTTTAAACTGACTGCATTTTAAAAGTATAACCCCAAAGATGATCTTAAAAGTATGATCCCCAGGTGCTTTTAAAAGAAGGTATTCATTTGTATAAAGCATGCAAGAAAAAAGAAAAACCTAGGCACAAATATTGATATTGATAGCAGTTATCCTTGGAGAGGGATGAGTGATTCCTAATTTCTTCTTTATAATTTTCTAAAATTTCAAATATTTTTCATAAAGATGTATTAGTCTAATAGTTAAGAAAAATTAAACTAATAAATAATATTATATAGAAAGTTATACAGAGGAGTTTTTTTGTTCTTTTACTGGATAATAAATAAAACTCAACCTAAAATACATCAGGGCTTTAGCAACTTAACTGTAGGATACTACTTACCAAAGAATCGTGACAGGCTGCAATGTCAAAAAATACTTTTTACTACCTAAATAAAGCCAGTCCATTAACTTAGTTTTTAAATTTAGAGCATTATTAAAAGACCATCTTTGAAAATCAGAACACGAACAATTCATATCCTCTCATTTAAAGCAAAATTACTTTAGACAATAAATGTAAATCATAGCATTTTAATCATTTTGGCTCAGAAATGACATTATTTACCTTTAGAGAAGATTAAGTTAGTCAAGTACTTTTCAACGGTCAAAGGAGAAAATGTGACAACTTTTCCTTTCAGATTAATCAAGTCTCATCTTTCTTTGTCCAAAAGCATGATATCTAGGATTGTTTTTTCTTATAACCTCAAGCTTGTTGTTTTGTTATCAATCCAGCCTATCTGAACATTAAGAGCTGCAAATGTTGTAACTGACAATTCTGGTTGTCAATACAACAATGATCTTTAAAAAAGCATAAGCCAGCATAAAAAAAAATCTACAAACTGTCTTAACTGTCTCATTAGTGAAAGAAAGAAGCCAAATGAAAAGAACATTCATATCTTATATTTGCTAGGATTTTTAAAATCTTAATTAAAAAAAAATTTTCCTCGAAAACCTTTCTTTTCTTTATTCCTTTTTTTTCAAGAAAGGGTCTCACTCTATTGCCCGGGCTGGAGTTCAAAAATCTTTCTTGAGTATCAACAGTATGTATGTCATCAGCACTGTACTATACTAGATATCAGGGATAAAGCATGAAGATAGGATTTTAAATCCAAATGATGATCTGTTATGGAATCCTTCAAAGACAGATATGAAATAGAAAGGTAAACTTTCTGTTAACTTATGAAAACTGATCAGGACACTATACTGTTGAAAGCAAAAGCTGCACACCAACAAATAATCAAATGTCTAGCAGTTATTGGCACAGAATAGGTTCAAGTATTTGCTGAATTAAAGAATATTCAAAATAGACAGGATTTCCACTGACATAAATGCCTTCAAGATATTTATGATCTAAATATAACATAATCAATACTGGATTAGAAAATTAGGAAATGGGTTATTCTTTTAAACTATGTTAGTTGTCTTTGCAAATGATCACCAATAAATTTAACTTGTATTCAAAACTTAAAAATGTTTATTTATGCCGAGCTCATAAAGCAAACTATGATGTATTTTATTCCTAATAATGTGGCAAAATATTTAGAATATATTATAACACACAATATATTCCAAAAGAAAAATAACCCTCTAAACTTTGGCACACAATAAAATAAATCGAACTAAGGTAAATTCAAGGGTTTTATTTTGGAGTTATAATTCTGGACACTGACTGAAAAAAATGAACTATCATTTTAATTATCTTAAAGAAAAAGTTAAACTTCCCTTTCTGCTTGTGTATTATTTACGTATTGCTGCATAAAAAGTTACCACAAAACGTAGCAGCTTCAAACATTTATTACCTCATAGTTTCTGTGAGTCAGAAATCTAGGAGCAACTGATGGATTCTGGCTCATAGTCCCCATGAGGTTGCAGTCAAGATATCAGCAGTGGCTGCAGTTATCTGAAGGCTGGAAGACTTGCTCCAGGATGGTTCACTTCACATGGTTGTTGCTAGAAGGCCCTCCTAGTTCCTTGATGGTTGTTGGCAGAAGACCTCACTTAGTTTCCCATACTGATCTCTTCATAGATCTATCTACTCATATGTTCTCACACATAGCAGCTGGCTTCTCCCAAAGTGATCCAAAAGACAGCGCAAGATAGAATCCACAAATTTTCTTATGACTTATCCTCAGAAGTCATATTCTGTTTTCATCATATTTTAATTGCTAGAAATGAGTCACTAATTTCAGCCTTAAGGAGAAGGGAATTAGACTCCAGTGAAGAGAGTGTAAAATAGTTTGTTTTCACATTTTAAAACTACCATAGTTGACTGCTCTTTGGACAAAAATTATTTATGTATTTCTCATATGCAAACTGTACTCATCCCTTCCCAAGCCTCACCAAAATTCTCATTCCTTTACAGCAACAACTTCAAATCTAGGATGCTGTCATCTAAACAGGTTCACATGCAGATGAAAGTTCTTGATGTAGTTTCTTAAGTGCAGCTCCTTGAATATACATAGTTCCCCTCAAACTAAAGACCAATGAACTAAAAAGACAAATAATCTGCCCAACACATACCCAAAATGCAATGGTACGAAGGACAGAGGATAATTACTATATGACTTCCTTGTTCAAAAGTGGAGAAATTGAGAACAACATAGTCAATCCGTCTACAACAATTCTGAAGCCAACTTGGGAACATCAGAAGTTCCTAGAGTAGAAATAAGGCTGTGGGAATAAGTTTTCAAAGCTTTTGGCTCTGTCCTTTGAGATCTTGGTTATAATGTCTGAGCCATCTTTCCACTTTCATGAAAGCTAGGCCAAGTCTACATCTGCATAGTGTTTTCAACCTGCTTCTTGCCAGTGGAATTTTGGGAATCCAAAAGGCCTCTCTGCAGTCCACATTGGTGGTATGGTATTTCTACCAATATAAGTTTTTGGAAAACTTTGTGGGTCTCTTGCAAATCTTACTGGGGTCTGCTCCATTAGATAAAAAGCACACTCATAAATTTCATTGAGAGAAAATCTTCTGAGCCTTAAACTTCTGCTAAGGAACACACCCTTAAGATTCTTCAAAGCCCTATTACTTTGATTGAAAGGTTCTCTGAGGTACTACCTTAGATCTTTCTGAGATCTTAACAAAAGAATTTAAAGTCACACCCTAGGCTTTATCCTTAGACAATGCTTTTCTGAAATGACACTGGATCTTTGCGTGGAAGCCATTTCTTTATTTTAGAAATCTGACATACTGAGAAACAGCATTTTCAAAACCAACAAGCCCTGGCTTCTTTTTGTTTAGGACCTCTTCCTTAGCTTATTTCTCTCCTCTCCCATTTACCACAGTAAGAAGAAACCAGGCAAACAACTTCATCCTTTTGCTTGAAAATCTCCTTAGCTGAATCACCCAGTTCATTAGGTACATTTTCTGCTTCTCATTTGACTATATGTGACATTGTTGCTAAACTTTCTGCCACTGTACGATAAGGATTCCTCTTCTTCCATTTTTCAATATGGTTTTCTTCACTTTCATTTAAGCAACTCACTGGTAGTCTGCCCAAAAGCCTTTAAGTTTCTAGTAACAGTCTCTTCAGGACTTCACTAAAACTCTCCTCAAAGACATTCCAGCTTCCTTTTACTGTCCAAGTACAAAGTCACTCCTACATTGAAAAGTATTTTTTATGGCAGCACACTATTTGTGGGTACTAAAATAATCTGCATTGGTAACAAATTAGTCTCAAACTCAGTGGCTTAAAATAATAAATATTTATTATTTCACAGTTTCTGTGTGACAGGAGCTCAAGAATAGCTTAACTGGGTGGCTCTGGCTTAAGGTCCTTCACAAGGATGTAGTCAAGACATAAGCCATGGCTGCAGTCATCTGAAGACTTGTTTGGAACTAAATGACCTGTTTTCAAGGTAGTTGATTAATATGCTATTGTCTGAAGGCTTCAGCATCTCACCACCTGGACATCTAAATAAGTCCTTGAACAATTATGTCCTGTAGCAGTTTTTAAAATATACATTATATACAGAAATTAGATGAAACTAGATCAGAAGAGTATTAAAACAACCATTAAGTAAGGAACATCATGCTAATATGTCTATTTTCAAATATTGAATTTTTAACCAAATTTGCTTTAAACATGAGTTATTCCAAACCATTCACCCATTTCTAATCCCACATCTTGACTGATACCAGAACAAGATGGAACATTTGAAAACAATGAAAAAATATTTACTTTTGCACTGTATTACATATTTCTGATATCTAATTAACTGCAACACACAGTATTTCTAAAATAATAATTAGCCAGTAGCAAAAGAAAACATCCAATAACTCTCAAATACACAACACAAGATGGGTAATTAGAATATGCCATTAAAAAAATACAAGTAAAACATTTAAAATTATAAAACTGAAAAATATTTAAGGACAAAAAATATCACTATGCTATTTAGGTTGAAAAAAAAAAAAGAAGATAGCAGACTCTGATATAATGATATCAAAGGCCATACTTTAAAATATATATGAGACAGGCACAGTGGCTCATGCCTATAATCCCAGCACTTTGTGAAGCTGAGGTGAGAGGATTGCCTAAGCCCACGGGTTCCAGACCAGCCTGGGCAACTTGCCAAGACCTCATCTCCACAATAAATCAAAAAATTAGCCAGGCATAGTGGCACATGCCTACAGTTCCAGCTACTTGAAAGGCTGAGGTGGAAGCATCACCTGAGCCCAGCAGGTCAAAACTGTGGCGGCCATGAGCATGCCACTGCACTCCAGCCTGGGAGATAGAGTGAGACTCCAACTCAAAAAAAAAAGTATGAAAATTATGTATGGTAGCACATTTATGTTTTTTTCTTTAAATTTTGCTATATATTTCAAATTTTCTAAAGTACCATATTTATATTCTGATTTTTAAAGTATTAAAATCAGCAACTACATACATAAAACATTTTGCTATTTCTTTAGGTCACGGCTATTTTAAAAATAATATGAATACAGATATATTAATCTAACATATGGATACAAATTTGGGTTCTTTCACTTTTATACCAAAAGTACTAATATTTATCACAACAAACTTGAAAAATACAGAAAAGTATTAAAAAGTCACAGAGCTCAGATTC
Organism: Tarsius wallacei; assembly: GCA_963574415.1. Classification (NCBI taxonomy): domain Eukaryota; kingdom Metazoa; phylum Chordata; class Mammalia; order Primates; family Tarsiidae; genus Tarsius; species Tarsius wallacei. Next base: position 57,834 of record CAUYQG010120273.1, on the reverse strand, counting down.
CCATAATCCAAAGGCAACCAACAATAATATTTTGCTAAGTAATCAGGATAACATAAATTTTTGTGATTTTATTGCTTAACACATTCCAAGCAAATTTGTAAACAAAGTAATTTTTAATGGTTGCAGGAAATATATACTTTAATTATTCAATCATTCCCATTATCCTACTGTTAGCTATTTAGTTTCTTATTTTTTACTATCAAATAACATTTAAATATATGTATATAAATAAAAATCTGTGTATAAAAATTTTTGTGCATCTCTATTTTCTTGGAATACGATTACAGGTGTGAACATCACACCTGGCTTAGATGTGACTAGCATTTAAATTAGTGGACACTGAGTAAAGGAGAGTCCTCTCCATAACATGGGTGACCATACCCAAGCAGTTGAAGGTTAAAAGAGAAAAGACCAAGGTATTCCCAAGAGAACAGAATCCTGTCTGGAGACTGCCTTTCAGCTCAAGACTGCAACAGCAACTCATGCCAATTTCCAGCAAGCCTGCCTACACTGCCAACTCCACAATCTTGTGGGCCGATACTTTTAAATACAAACAAACAGAAACTACCCATCTATATACAAGTTGAGTATCCCTTATCCCAAATGCTTGGGACCAGAACTGTTTGGAATTTCAGGATAAATATACATATGTAAATAAAATGAGATATCTTAAGGATGGTACCCAAGTTCAAAGGTGAAATTCATTTATGTTTTATATATAACTTATACACATTGGCAGTAGATAATTCTACACCATCTTTTTAATAATTCTGTGCATGAAATAAAGTTTCAACTGTGTTTCTACTGCAACTTGTCACATGAGGTCTAGGGCAGATCTTGTCCACTTGTGGCATCAGGTAAGCACTTGAAGAGTTTCAGATACTGGAGCATTTAGGATTTCAAATTTTCAGATTAGGGATGCCCCAACCTCTGTTGGTTCCTTTCTCCAAAGAATACAGACAGTGTCTTAGAAATTTTTCTTAATTATTTACAAGTTTATTTATTAAAGCTAGCGATTTATTCCACAATGTTTATGTTGAGAAATTCCTTTCAAGCCACTACTTACTTGTAAGTCATCTGCCCCTTCAACTTCATTTTTTGATTCAGGGCATCCTAAGAAAACAGATGAAAGCAATTAGGTGTAGAACTTATGTTTATATTTCAGTATTAATGAATAACTGATTATGACACTATATAGTTATATACGGTAACACTTTAGAAAACTGATCATTCTGGACTGCCTGGCAGTCAGATATTGGCCACTTATATTCACTTCTTTGTTAGAATAAAATAATAAAATGAACCTTTCCCTCTTGTGCAGTTTCCAGCTCCTTACTAAAGAGATGGTTTCTCTGAAAGTACACTATCTCCAGCAAGCTTTGTCCCTGATTTCTCCCGAATATTCAAACTGCTAAGCAGATTATACAGTCCTCTGGTAATGCTAACAAGTGATTTATTCAATTTTTCTAAATGCTGACTCAGAAAACAGTATTTAGTACACATAACCAGGATTTTAGTTACTTTAGTTAAGAAAGAAAACAAGTGAATCTTACTCCATTATTGATACTTAATGGACAATTGTTGCTACTGACATCAATGTCTCTGGATTTTCATGGTGTCTAAGAATGCCTTCAGTTTCAATAAATTAAGAAGAGGGACCCGCCTGGGCAACTTGGTGAGACCTCATCTCTACAATAATCAAAAATTAGCCGGGCGTGGTAGCGCGCGCCTGTAGTTCCAGCTACTTGAAAGGCTGAGGCGGAAGGATTGCCGAGTCCAGCAGGTCGAGGCTGTGGTGGCCGGGAGCGGCCACTGCACTCCAGTCTGGGCGACAGAGTGAGACTTCAACTCAAAAAAAAAAAGAAGAGGGGATTTGTCCTAGCAAAGTATTCTGAGTTTATGCTATCCTTGAGAGACACAGCTCAGCATGTCCTTTGGAAAGAGTAGCATAACTTACTCTTATTTTCATGGAAATCTAAGTAAAATAAATTTAATGAGTGTATGAAAGTATACATAGCAGCTGATATTAATGCTAACCAGTATGTTTTTAAAAATAAAAAATAACAAGACAGGCGGAATACTGAAGTCTATTTTACCTAAGAGTTAATTAACTCCCCCTTATAACTAGCTTTTTAAAACATTAAACCCAATCTATTTAATCCTAGTGAAAGAAGTATATTGTTATGGTATATGAGCATTAGGCTTAAAAATAATTCAAAGATTTAAAATAAATCATATAAATTCAAGCCACCATGGATAATGATTTTATCTTTAAAACACCGTTTCTTCAAACATGGCTAAGGATTAGAATCAACTGCGGAACTGTTAAAAAATATACTGATGCCAGAGTATAGCCCCAAACCAAAAAATGTCAGAATCTCTGTGGGGTAAGGCATAGGGCATTATTATTTTTTATTAAGTTTCCTGAATTTTTCAAATTCAAATTATAATTATTTGACTAGAGCAACAATTCTTGACCCCATCTGAAAAATAAGGGACACCCCAGCTCCACTCCCCAGGCAGATTCAATTGTTCTGAAGTGGGGACCAGTCATTCTAATCTTCGAAAACACTGATCTAAGAAGAAGTTGTGGGTTCTTATAATAAAGGTAAAATGACTACTGTCACTTTGTGGTAATTTTTTCTGGGTTAGAAATAAAAAATTGCTTGTTTACCAAATTCTGATCTTTTAAAGTAGCCAAATAAATTAACCACAGTTTCATGCGATATCAACACAGATTTATGCTATGCATTTCAGTGTTCTTGACTGTTACTGGTCTCATACTGACTTTATTTCTTCAAATTTTCCTACTAAAATGACATTTCAAAATACATAAATTACAACATAATCTAGCACATTTTGATTCACATTATATAATATTAATATATAATAAATATATAATAAAATTATTAATATATAATAACATATAAAAAGGTAATTTCCCTTCTTAATTAGGAAAAAAAAAATCAAGCCTTACTTATTTCTTCTTTTAATGTGATTTTTGTTTTTTGGTTTTTTTTAAACATATTTTTTATTTAAAATTGTGGGGTACAGTTAAGGGTTAGGTATACAAATATGCATCATTCAGGCACCCTTGTTGATAAGGGGTGTCCCCCTGTCCCCAGACAGATATTGACTACCGCTAATCCGACCTTCCTTCCCCTCCCTGTCCCCCCCATAGTTTCCCGCCACTGTCAATCCTTTTCTTATAGTAGTGATTTTTGTTTAAGTAAGCTTAAGTCAGTCTTACATCAAAAACATTCTTCTTCCATTCAAATAGATTGATGAGATATACAAAGGAATAGATGGAGTTGTGGTCTCTGCCAATCCTCAATAATGAAATCCATCAAGTAAACAGTTTTGTCATAGAATAACTAGTCTACATATATTTGGATTTTACAAGTTTTCCCTTTACCTAATTACCAAAAAAGAGTCTGGTATAATAATACACATATGAGTAGAATACCTAACTGAGATTTTGACATCTCTACCTTACTGTCCCCTCCTTCTTGAAGCTCTTATTTTAAAACATTTCAATTACTAAAGGCTGCTATCGATTGGCTCTTCATGATACTACATGAAATGCTATACACCTTTATGTGACAAATATATTCAGGCTAATGAGCCTATGAGTTTATCTTCACCTACTGTGAGCTTTCAAAGCTTGGTCACACAACACAAAAGCTGAATTGTTTAAAGCACAATAACTACTCTGGGATAATGCTAAAAAAGATAACCTCTACTGTATCTAACTGGTAAACAAATTAAGAAAACAGTTTAGAATACCTACCTTGAGAAATATCCTCTATAGCTCTTCGAATGCCTCTATCAAAAGCCCTCGCATCAGCAGGACTTTGAAAAGTAAGGCCAAACTTCTTGTCATCGATCTTCCAGTGGTGAAATGTTGGAGTGACCTTATTATAAATGAGGTCTTTTTTAAGCATACATTCCAAAACCACCTGCCAAAAGTCAAATTCCAAAAATTAATATACATCATCAAATGCATTTAATATAGTTCTTACGTACAAACTGAGGTAAGAAAAGGCTATTACTTTTTTTTTTTTTTGAGTTGGCGTCTCACTCTGTCGCCAAGACTGGAGTGCAGTGGCCGCTTTTGGCCACCGCAGCCTCAACTTGCTGGGCACCGGCGATCCTTCCGCCTCAGCCTTCCAAGTAGCTGGAACTACAGGCGCGCACTACCACGCCCAGCTGATTTTTTGATTTATTGTAGAGATGAGTTTTCGCCTGCCCAGGCGGGTCTTGAACCCGCAAGCTCAGGCAATCCACTCACCTCAGCCTCCCAAGGCGCGGGATTACAGGCTGAGCCACCGAGCCCGGCGGCTATTACTTTTTAATAAATAAATTGATAATTTTAATAAATATTTTAAGGTAATTTTGACAAACATTTTTAAATGGATAAATTAACAAAGAGGTCCTGTTACGTAATCTACTTCACAAAGTTACTCAATAAAGAGAGCTAACTTAGACAAAAAAGGTCATTCATGCTGTAAACAGAATATACACATACACACTCCCACTGTATACAAAATTTCCAGAAGAATATACCAGGAGTTACTTCTGGGAAAGAGGCAAGGGGATGTCGTAATAGAAATTTAACCTTTTAAAGTCACTTTCTTAAATTTCTTAAAAGATTTATTAATATTCTGTTTGAGAATTTAGTGGTCATAGTAGCAAATAAAATACTTGCTTTTGCCACTTTCTGAGTATATATTTAAGCAGGTTATCTAACCTTTCAAAGTCCTATTCTCATCTGTAACACAGGAATAGCAATATTAAATATCTTATAGCTTACATGGAATGACTGAATGTGTATTCAAGCAAATAGCTTCATGTAATGTGTGGAACAATACATCTTTGCTTTTTCTTCATTTTTATTTTGAAATTATTTCAGCTATATAGAAGCAACAAGAATGATACAGAAAACTCCTGTCTCCCCTTCATCCAGATTTGTCACATTAATTTTAACATTTTTTCTGTATATGTCTATGCACATTTATTTTACTCTGTAAAGTAAAATATATGTAAAGGAGGTTACATATATTATTTCATTGCTCTTTAATATGTAATTGAGTGTGCTTCCTAAGAGCATTACTGTTCTCTTATGTAATCACAGTACAGTGATCTAATTAAGGAAATTTAAAACCAACAAAATACTTTTATCTAATCCACAGTCCATATTCCACTGTTGTCTACTGTGCTGATATAATGCCCTTTATTGCATTTAAAAAATCCTTCCAGTGCAGGATCCATTCCAGGATCACATATTGCTTTTGGTTATAATGTCTTCTCAGTCTTTCTTAATCTTAAACAATCCTGGGCCTTTGTCTTTCATAACATTCAAAGTACACTTTTAATAAATGTTAGTTGTCATTATCACTATATAAAACAAAAGTGGATCTATTTATTAGTGATGCTTGGATACATCTAATTAATCAAAAACTAAAATTGCATGCCTTAATTATTTTAGGAATACCCTGTAAGCAGGAGAAAAATAATATTTAAAAATTCAATTAAATCCAGACTTTATTATCCTATCTCATATCTCATTCCTTCATAGTACCTTACTGGTAATGATCTCAAATCATTTTGTTTCCTGTTTATCCCTGCTGCTAGAACATAAATGCTACACGAGTAGGGATTTGAACTTGCTCTCTAACCCATAACAGTATGTGACACATAACAAATGCTCAATAAATACTTGGTGAAAGAGTATCTCCATTCTATTCCAATCATCATAACTTGCATGTCTCTTCCATGCATCTCATAAACTCCCTCAGATAATTTCATTGCTCTGCAGGTGGAGCAGAACTTCCTTGCTTCAACATCTTCAAGGTCTTCTTAATGTTTTCAAGACCAAATTTCTTACTAGGCCCTTCCTGATCTGGTCTTCATTTATGTGTGTACCATTCTCCTTTCCTTTTGTAATCTCCCGACTCCCCACACTCAAATGACACCAACTTTCTTTCACACCTTTCGGTGCTCTCTTCCCGGAACCCCTACCTTCATCTTTACTTTACTAATTCTTCCCACTTTTCTTTAAAATCTGAACTCATACACAACTTCCTAAAGAAAGCTTTCCTGACCCCTAAACTGGATAAGGTCTCTGATACATGTTATTAAGCATATTTGTAATTTTGAAATTTGAGTGATTATTTGATTAACGCCTGTCTCCTCCATTAGTCTATAAGCTGTATGAGGTTAGAGACTGCTGTATTTGACCATCACTGTATGCTGATGCTTAAACTACAGTGGCAGACATACATTAGATACTCAACAAATATTTCTCCTCATAAAAAATGAGCACACGTACAGTTTTTGTATAAATTTTCAGGCTTTATGAACTGCCCTGGAGTAAAAATCCCTGATTTATACTTCAGGAATGATTTAGTTTCAACACAAGCACGGGTGTGCTAAAGCTCCCAAAAGTCAGATGCCAAATTTTCAGTAATTTTGCAGGCCATTATTAAAAGATAAGTTACAGAACTTCACAATAAAACAAATTACATTAAAAACAAAGTAATAAATACTTAAAATTCATCAATTCTTAATTATTTTACTACACTTTACAATTACCTTTTTTTTTTTGAGTTGGAATCTTACTCTTTTGGCCAGGCTAGAGTGTAGTGGCATGCTCACGGCCACTGCAGCCTTGACCTGTTGGGCTCAGGTGATCCTTCCACCTCAACTTTCCAAGTACTTGGAACTATAGGTATGTGCTATCACGCCCGGCTTATTTTTTGATTTATTGTAGAGATGAGATCTCACCAAGTTGCCCTGGCTGGTCTCGAACCCCTGAGTTCAGGCAATCCTCTTCAGCCTGTAATCCCAGCACTTTGGAAGGCCTAGGTGAGTGGATTGCCTGAACCCGCTGGTTCGAGACCAGCCTGGGCAACTCTGGTCTATCCATGGATTTGATGAGAAAGCATATTCTATGGCATTTTTGCACAGGTTTACTGGGATTACAGGCTTGAGCCACCACGCCCAGCAACAATTACCTAAGTTTTTTAGGTAGTTTATGGAACTATTATATAATGCTGTACTACTGCCAACTTCTTCCCATATGCAATGATATCACTCATGTCGACTGAAAGCAGTCATGGTGGGAGTATGCAAATACTATAAATTACTGCCTTTTGTCCACTCTAGAAAGCTGTGTTAAAGTTTTACCTGCATAACACTGAATATAATAATTCTTGGGAGAAATCGTATTAATTCAGGAATAATCAAAAAGGTAACTAAGATTTGATCCTGCCTGTTTATAGACAATGTAATAAAACTGTCTCAGGAATTTTGCTTCCTATACTTGGATGACTCTACATATATTAGAAATAATGAACATAAATCCATGGCTTCTTTTTTTTTTTTTAGTTGGAGTCTCACTCGGTCGCCCAGGCTGGAGTGCAGTGGCATGCTCACGGCCACCCCAGCATCGACCCGCTGGGCTCCGACAATCCTTTCGCTTCAGTCTTCCAAGTAGCCAGAACTACAGGCCCGCGACACCATGCCAGAAAATTTTTGATTTATTGTAGAGATGAGGTCTCACCAAGTTGCCCAGGCTGGTCTCGAACCAGCGGGCTCAGTCAATCCACTCACCTAGGTCTTCCAAAGTGCTGGGATTACAGGCTGAACCACCAAGTCTGGCCTATCCACGGCTTTGATGAGAAAGCATATTCTATGGCATTTTTGCACAGTTTTACTACTTGTTATAACAACCATTTCACAACAATAATTCATGATTGAATTAAGTTCTGGAATTCAATAAGTAAATGTCAGTGTTTTAAATTGCAATAGTTTCACTATATTCATAAAAGTAAAATTTTAGAAACCGATGCTAAATTGGAATTGTTAAAAAGGGTAAGACATAAAAAAACTAAGTCTGAATCTAATGTCTACTATATAAGAATATTACTAAATTAATTATGATGCAAAAAGTATTACTGAATTAGTCTCTCACTTCAATTTTCAAAAAATAATATTTTTCAACTGTTTACTCTCAGTTGCAAATAAATAAAGTTTCAACACGATCTACACTAATCTCTACCACTTGCCATCTATTTTTTTAGAGCCTCCCAAAATGAGTTCTAAAAATGAGCTTTAAAATGTACCAAGGAAACAGGAAGGGTATGAACTAGCTCTCTGACTCACACAAATACCTATGCAGGAATATGTTCCACCTAGAAGTCACGAAAATAATGAGTTTAAACATATCAATTGGTACAGAAGCATGTCAATTAATTATGAGCTAGACCTCAATTTCTGTTACTTTACCTATAAAATATTAGATAAAATAAAAAAATTACTGTTGATATTATATATATATATATATATATAAAAAATAGAGCATAAAACTAATTATTCTTTAAGAAAAGACTTCTATGGCATTATGGATATAGGAATAGGCAGGGGAATAGAAAAAAGGAAGGTAATCTACTGGACAATCACCCAGTGTCTTTGTAGAGAATTTTTAGGATATGCCTCCTAGAACACTCTATATTACTCGGTATTTATATAATTTTCATAGCCTTCATGTCAAAAGTAAAACAATTTCTTATTTATCAAAGTCACATAATATATTAGAAAGTTGTTTTGATTCTGATTTTAAATAGTATTAAAAAATGTACTTTCATCATATTAAAGACAACGTATGGCACACCTTGATTAAGTAATAATCGGGATACCAACTGTCCACCTCAAAATTTAAAAAAATCCAATGGGATTCAAAGTTGTAAAAAAAAAAAAAAAAAGTAAAAAGAAGAATGCCTCAAAAGACTTTTATCCATTATGTGATCAATACTAAACCTACATACTGAAAAACAAAAAAAGTTTTAAGGTATAGATAGGTTCTTAAAAATTACTGAATTCTGCTGCCTATTTTTCATTGCCATCTTCAACTACATCAGAACAAAGTGCTGACTTTAGCCCATTGAAATTTTCACCACATTAATTCTGTATCTTAAGATAACAGTAATATTAATAGAAATATAGGAAGCCTATTTCAATGCTTTTCATACTTGTGATTGATACAATTAGCAAACTGTAGAAAACAGCATTTATGTCTTTGTAAAGAGATCATAAGCAACCAAGTCAGTATTACCAAGTGAATTATTTACTCTGTAGGAGAAATAAGGTGCAGAGATGAATTATTTCTGGTCACAGGGAGTTACACCTACTAAGTACCAAGGTGGTTAACTAAAAGGCCTGAAGCAATTATTGCACGTTCCCAGAATATATGACTTACTCTTAAAGCTTCTTTGCAAGAGAAGATGTAATACAAAAGAAAATGATTCTGAGTCTTGTGAAGACTCTTCTAAACACGATTGCCAGAAGCTATTAAAAACATAATCTTAAAAACATTCAGCCTACTTCCTGCTAGAATTAAATATTAGAGTTGTAGAAGTTTGTGAATGTCATCAGGTCCCCACAATAACCACTAAGAACATTCATAAGCTAAAGAGTAAAGATAAATTTAAAAGCAGATAAGTGGCCTCACAATCATCACTAACCAAAAGATAGTTTATATTAATATTAAATTAATAAACAGAAAGACTATCCAGAGTGTCCACAGCTATTATAAAGTGACTATTAGATGTAAGACTGAATCAATATGAAAAACTATAAATAATATGTTGCCAAGTAATTTGACATGAATAACCCTTAATTGATCCATTAAGAATGTGGTTGGTTAAGAAAGAAAAACTATTGTTTTAGAATCAGTCCTAGAACTCTTGGAACTGTTGGTCACCTACATTTGTATTAGAATTGGAAATGGATATTTATTAACTAAAAATATTTTATAATAAAAACATTTTGAAATTCAGACTTTTTTTTTTTTTTTTTGAGTTGGCGTCTCACTCCGTCGCCCAGACTGGAGTGCAGTGGCCGCTCCCGGCCACCGCAGCCTCGACCTGCTGGGCTCCAGGGATCCTTCCACCTCAGCCTTCCGAGTAGCCGGAACTACAGGCGCATGCTACCACGCCTGGCTAATTTTTTTGATTTATTGTAGAGATGAGGTTTCGCCTGCCCAGGCGGGTCTCGAACCCGCGGGCTCAGGCAATCCACTCACCTCAGCCTCCCAAGGCGCGGGATTACAGCCTGAGCCACCGAGCCTGGCTGATTGTGCTTTTTAATTTGAATTTCTGTTTATTTATTCTTACTGTATACAAATATGACTGTTTTTGCACATTTATTTTATATGCTTAGACATTGCTAAAGTCTTTTATCAGTGCAAGGATGTTTTTGACAGATTCTCTTGGGTTTTCAAGGTATAGAATCAAGTTGTTCTACAAAGAGGGAAAACTTGACTCCCTCTTTGCCTATTTGGATACCCATGATCTCCTTCTCTTGTCTGATTGCTCTTGCTGGGACTTCCAAATCTATGTTGAAAAGGAGGGATGAGAGTAGGCTTCCTTGTCTTGTTCCAGTTTTCAGGGGAAATGGTTCCAATTTCTGTCCGTTTAGCAATATGTTAGCTGTGGGTTTCCTATGGAATGCCCTTACTATTTTGAGCTATGTTATCTATGCCTACATAATGTAAGGGTTTTTATCAAGAAGTGGTGCTGGATTTTATCAAAAGCTTTTTCTGCATCTAATGATATAATCATATGGTTTTTGTTTATATATCTGTTGATGTATTTGTTTATAATCTTGCAAATGTTGAACCAGCCTTGCATCCAGGGCATGAAGACTACTTGGTCATAGTGAATGATTTTTGGGATGTGTTATTGGATCTGATTTGCTAGCATCTTGTTGAAAATTTTAGTATCTGTGTTCATCAAGAATATTGACCTGTAGTTCTCTTTCTTTGTTGGCTCTTTACCTGGTTTGTGTATCAATGTGATATCAGCTTTAGACAATGATTTAAGGAGAGTTCCATCTATCTCAATTGCCTGGAATACTTTCAATAAGATTGATATCAGTTCTTCTTTGTATGTTTTGTAGAATTATGCTGGAAAGCAATCTTATCCAGGGCTTTTTTTTTTTTTTTTTGGTAGTTTCCTTTTGACATAGTCGATTTCTTGGATTGATAGAGTCTCGATTTCTTCTTGTTTCAGTCTGGGGAGTTTGCATGATGTCAGAAAGTCCTCCATTTCCTTTAGGTTTTCAAATTTGTTTCCATACAAGTGTATATAGTATTTTGTATTTCTTTGGGATATGTTTGTGATTTGGTCTTTTGAATTTTTGATTGTGTTTATTTGGGCTTTTTTTCTCTTTTTCTTGGTTAGTCTAGCTAGGGGTCCATCAATCTTGTTTGTCCTTTCAAAGAACCAACATTTTGTTTGATTTTTTTTGTATTATCTTTTTGTCTTCTATGTCCTGAATTTGGACTTTTATTTTGATGATCTGAATTCTTTTGCTGTAGTTAGGGTTTTGGTGGTCTTGCTTTTCCAGCTTCGTTAGTTGATTTGTTAGGCTGTTAACTTGTGATATTTCTATTTTCTTCATCTGTGTTCATAGATGTATGAATTCCCCTCTTAGTAGTGATTTCATAGCATCCCAGAGGTTTTGGTAAGATGTTTCTTGGTTTTCATTTGTTTCCAGGTATCTTTTAATAGCTGTTTTGATTTCCATGTTGAGCCAGGAATTGAGGATTTGTTTAGCATCCTGCTATTTAGCATTCATGTTTTTGTGGGGTGTGGGGGAACTTTGCTGATGTTGATATTTATTTTATTTTTATTTCACCATGGTCTGAGAAGGTGCATAACAGTATTTCAATCTTATGGAATTTGCTTGATATATGACCAAGGATGCGGTCCATCTTCGAGTATGTTCCATGTGGTGATGAGTTGAATGTATATTCCATGGTTGTTGGGTGGAGTGTTCTATAGGTATCAATTAAGTTCATTTGGTCAAGCATCACTTTGAGGTTCAGATCTCCTTGCTGAATTTTTGTCTTGATGATCTGTCTAGGGCTGTGAGTGGAATATTTATGTTCCCAGCTATGATAGTGTTGGAGTCAATATCTTCTTAAAGTTTACTTAGAATTTGCTTTATGAAAGTTGTTGCTCCTATGTTGAGTTCATATATGTTTAGGTTGGATATTTCTTGTTAATAGATTGTACCTTTTATCATTATGTAGTCACCTCACATCTTTTTAAATTATGATAGCTTAAAGAGTATATGGGGACTGTGATACCTGCTTTCTTTTGTGTTCCATTCACTTAAAATTTTGTTTTCCATCCTCTTACTTTGAGTCTGTGTTGTTTCTGGTGAGATGAGTCTCTTGGAGATAATACATTGTTGCCTCATGATATTTTATCTATTTTGCCATTCCATGTTTTTCCAATGATGCATTTAGTTCATTCACATTCAGGCTAATTATTGAGATGTGAGAGTTTATCCCTGTCATGAGATTCTTTTAGAGTTTGTTGTTGTTGCTGCTGTTTGTTTGTTTGCTTATTTTTTTGTTGTCTTTCTTTTGATTTGGGGTTGATTCATGTGTGCTTTTAATCTTTTTCCTACATTCTTGTGAAGGGCGTTGATTTTTTTTTTTCCTTTCTGCTATGTTTAATACTTTCTTAAGTGTTTCTTGTAGAGCTGGTCTAGATGCAGTGTAAGCTCTTAGGGATTGCATGTCTGGGTAGGGTTTTGATTCTCCATCACTGATGAAGTTTAGCTTAGCTGAGTAAGTAATTTTTGTTTGAAATTATTTATCATTGAGAACTTTGAAGATCAGGCTTCAAGCTGTCCTAGCCTGAAGCATTTCTGTAGCTAGGTCTGCTGCTATTCTAATTGATCTTCCCCGGTAGATAGTCTGACCTTTTTCTCTTGCTACCTTTAGAATTTTTTCTTTTATACCTACTTTGTGTAGATGAAGTACCATGTATCTAGGAGTTGATCTTCTCATTTGTTGTCTTGCTTGGGTTCTCTGAATTTCTTGTGTTTGAATGGCCATGTCACTGATGAGATGAGGGAGGTTTTCTTATACAATTTCATGGAAAGTTTGTTCCAGAGTGGTCTCTGTCTCTCTCTCTCTACCTCAAGAATTACAATTAATCTTAGTTTCAGCCTCTTGAAGTAATTGCTCATCTCTTGGACGTTTTGTTCTGTCTTTTAAAGCTTCTTTTCTATGTTTTTAATAGTTTGGGTAAGTTCTATATTTGGGTCCTCAAGCTCTGAGATTCTTTCATCTGCTTGGCTAAGTCTGCTTTCCATACTTATAAGTTTGTTATTTATTTTATTCACTGTATTCTTTATTGCTGTTATCTCAGCTATCAACTCTTTCATTCTTTCCTCGGGTCTATCCTCATTTCTATTTATTCTCTCTATTAATATCTTGATATCTGGGTTTGTTGTTTGGTCTCAGTCATTCTGTGCGCTTTTCTTTTTTTTTCATTTCGAAGTCTGTATTCTCAGTGGCTGACCTCCTAGGGGTCTATGTGAGACCCATATTCTTTCTTTTTTTTTATTTGTGTAGATTTTTCTCCCCCTTTTTTTAACCTCTTCTTTAATTCTGTTGTTTGAGGATGGGGGTAGCTTTTACTTCTGTTTGCTCAAGATCCTATTCTTCCTTATGTAGATCTTCTGGCTTTGTTGAATTCTAAAGTTGGACTGTGGGTGGGGGCTGTCCTTTTTGCAGTTTTGAGATTTAATTGAGGGGGCAATCTGTGATCCAGAAACTATCTGCAGGTTCCAGTATCTCCTGACAGGTGTGTGGACCCCTTGGGACCCATTTCTTACTGCCTTACAATCTGTCCATGCAGTGGGGATATAGGTTTGCCCCCTAAAAGCAAAATGGGGTAAGAAAAAGGAAAATAATTTTAAAAATGAAGGAGGGGGACAAGAGGAAGGTGAAGAGAGAGAGGAAGAAGGGAAAACAGACAGGCATACCAACTAAAAAATGAAAAGAAATACAAAAAAATACAGAAAAGATTGTTTAAAATACAGACAATCATACAAACACACAAACTGACAAAAACTCCCCTATTGATGTACTCTCCCTCAAAAATACCCATGCACAAACAGGAAGTCTTAAAAAAAAAAAAGCATTAAAATGACAGAAACAAAGCAAGTACAAAAATGTAATCAAAAACAGAAAGAGAGAAAAGAAAGAAAAAACAAAAACAAAAACAAAAAAACCCAAGCAAAACAAATGAAGAGCAACAACAACAAAAACAAAAAAACAAAGCTCACTCTGAGGCTGTTCCTGTAACTTCAACTTCCTTTCAGTTCTGGTTTCCAATCCCTCCCCTTTACTCTCAGTGCAGGCTGATAGGGTTGCTCTCAGTGTGGGTCAAATGCCCCATGGACAACTGTGGGAGAAAGGTGGATCAGATCTGGACCCACCCAGCTTGCTGCCGCTATTGTCAAGTCTCCCACTCAGATCTGACATGTCTGTGCCTGTTCCAGTGTGGGATAGAGGCATCTAGCTAGCCTCTAAGTCCCAGGCTGGAGTCTGGGAGAAGTTGGGTGGGGCAAGCTAAGTCTCTGCCTGGTCTTGAAACAGAGAAAATGATGCAGGGCAGCATTTCCTCACTAGTGGTGGGGCTCCTTTCCACCTCTCCCTGATCTGCTTTCTCCGCAGATCTGGGGCTCTTGCTGTTCTGCTATTACAGGTGATGGTGTGGAGTGGGCACCAGGTGATAAGGATCAGCTGTATTCTGCAGCCTTTTCTCAGGAAAGCCCTGAGAACAGCAGAAGATTCTGCACACCGGGGGCTCCAATCTCAGGCTGTTGGAGAGTTGCAGTCACCTGTGGAGGAGAGTCCTGGGTGCTTGAACAAGAGTCTCCCCTCAGACAGACCTTCACTCACCCACCGGCACACAACTACTCATGCAGAGAGTCCTTATGGACACTTGCTTTTGCAGGGACTCACAGTCTGACCTGTTCTGTCGCCATCTTGCCGGAAATCCTCCGTTCTTATATTTTATAAAAAGTAGTCTCAAGCAATAATTGTAGGATTAAGGTAAGTTGGGAAAGATTCCTATGTTTAGTCTCAGAAATAAAGTTTAAAAGCATTGACAGTAAATTGTGTTTCCAAAGATCTCGTGTCTGGGATGAAAACAGTAATTTCAATAAACTCCTGATTCCTAAGCTCTCTGAAAAGGATTTCAGAGGAAACCGTGTTTTTCATAGTAGTGAAGTTTACCTGATGCTTGGCTCTGAACAGCTAGAACTTTCTGATCCTAATATACTAGTTTGGATCACACATAGACTCAAATTGTTTTCTTCTGTTTTTCTGCATTCAAGGCAGACTTCATGGTACACTGGGTTATGCTCCTCTAGCCCAAGCCATAGTCTGATATTGAGCTTTTCAAAATGTTAAAAAGCTAGAGAAAAAAACAGAGAGAACAAAAAAAGAATGGGAGAGTGGGAGGGTTTCCCAATAATTTTTATCTGTTTATATTCATGCCACTAAAATGGAAACCTGAGGTGTCCTACTAGACATATCACTTAATGGCTTTAACAAAAATACACACACATGGTCAGAACATGAGGGTTAATGATAGAGTAAGTCTCAGACTCCCACTGAAATAATGGGCTTGAGACTGACCAGACCCAGAAAATTAAGGAGAGATTCTTCTTGAACTTGAGGTCTAATTGAACTGGTTTGAGCGACTTTGCTCCCCAGATTTGTATTATATTAAAGTTTTACCTTTTATATAATATGACAGAGTTTAAGAAAAAAAAATTAAGTGATTTCTTTTTTGTGATAGTCAAATTTCTTTCATTAGATTGTAGAAAGGTTAATATTTAGATATAATATTAGACACTTTACAGTTTCCCTTTTTTTACTTATTTTTTATTTTTAAACATTCTAACCACTAGACTACCAGGAACTAAAAGGTATCTGAGGTAGACAGAATTTGACATTTTCTAAGTGTGTCTGTAACTATTCACTACCACCTTTGAAAGCTAATAAATATTGCACACTTACTCTAAATCACAGATGTTACATATGCCTCTTGATACCAGCATTATAAAGAGATTTTACTGGTTTTCCTGTGATGAGAAAGTTACATATGTACTTTATTTGTTATTTTTAGTTTAGTAATAACGTCATCTGAGGTGTTAGCTATTAAGAGACAATTTTCTATGGATGAGAAATGTTAGGACTTCTGATCTCTATGACATCACATGTTTATTTGCAAATTATGTATTTAATTCAATATAACCTTCTAATAACAAACAAAAGTTTAAATACTACTTTCTACCAGAATGTGATTAGCTCTGTGGTTGTTTGCTTCCCAATCCTGGGAAGCAAAGGGGTTCTTTCTAAGAGTACTTATCCATTTCCCATACTTGTGTCACTTATTGGTCCAACAAACTTACAGGAGGCTGAAAAGATTCTCCCTCCCTAACCTTCCACCACATGTTTAGCTCATGCATCCCTCTCTCTGTTGTCTAAATATTCCCTGTTCTAAACACCACGTAGGAGGCAGGTGCCTTAACCAAATTCCAGGGCTTATGGGACAGTGACCATGCTAAGAGCAGATACCAGGATGAGGTAGCAGCTAGAGTAAGGCCTGAGTGTCTCACAAGCAGACCTGAATGTACATCTCTAGTCTCCTGACTCATTTGGAATTGGCTCTGCATTTTGGTTCTGCATTAGTTTTACTAATTCTTTCCCTTGCATTTTTCAAACACTAGAGAGTACGATGATGACGCTCAATAGCAGATCTCAGTTTCTGTTTCTAGTGTTAGTGACCAAGGATATAGGAAGCAATAATTCCACAGCATTCTGCCTCTGTGACATGCAATTCTTCCTGTTATTTATGACATTTGGTATCAGTCTTTGCTCCTGGTATGTCCAAGACTGACATAGCCTCACTCTTGCTCCTAAATCCCGTGGAACCTGACCCTGGTAAAGTTCCTGTTTGGAATATTGCATAATTCCTTTCTTGCTTTCTGAATGTCAGAAACTCCACTCCCATTACAACTCACATACTTTTGATGAGATTTTTATGTCATTGGATTTATTTTTATTATTTGTTTATTTATTACCTCACTTAGTTCTTCTAAAACTTATACAAAGTAGTTACCAGTGGTTGATTCACATTAGCTTACCAGATATTTCTAGAATGAATGATTGAATGAATCTTTATTTTATAATGGAAGAAGTTGAGGCTTAGTAAGACTGTCCTTTGCATAAAATCAGGTTGCTAATAATAATAATAACAGGTAACCTTTATTAGGTGCTTACTGAGGCAGGGTATTCAGTGTAGGTTAGCTATAAGTAAGCTTTTTTGTAAGCGGTTTTAGAATAGAGACTGCATTCAGATGTTTTTCCTCATCATATTAGACCTGAACACCTTGCAGGTTGGAATGGAAACTTGTCAGTCACTCCCATTCCCTCATCAAAAAAAGCCCATCAAGGTATAGCAATGGTGCAGAACACCTTTTAGCTCATGGACTAACATAATAATCAGTCTATTAGGTCTCCTGTGAAAGGCAAAGTGTGTATTCTGAGAAAAGGCCACCCCATTGCCCATCAAGGTGGAGAGATGGTAATTGCTCAGGAGCAGATACCTGTAGTTCATCACTATGAAAAATATATCAAGATTTTTACCAAAAGCAAAAAGGGTGATTTTTTTTCAAGACACCTGCCCATGCCTCTGACATCTCACTTTCTTTTTCTCTCTCATTTTCTTTTTTTTTAAATTTTATTTTTTTTAATTTTAAAGATGTGGGCTATAGTTCAGGGTTAGGTATACAAATGTTCATTATGCAGGTACCCTTGTTGATAAGGTGTGCCCCTCTCTCCCCTGGCAGTTTCCCTCAACTGCCAATCCCACCCCCCTCCCCTGGCAGTTTCCCACTACTGCCAATCCCTTTCTTATAGTATTATGATAATTATTCAAGATCCACTTAGGAGTGAGAACATACAATACTCTGTTCTTTGTTTCTATGATAGATCACTGAGTAAGATCGACTCTAAATCCATCCAAGTTGCTGCGAAGTCCATGTGTTTGTCCTTCGTTGTGGCTGCATAATATTGCATTGTGTATATGTGAAATAAGATAGACAACTGGGACCTCATCAAACCGATGAGCTTCTGCAAAGCAGAAGAAACCATCAAGAGAGCAGGGAGACATCTCACAGAATGGGAAAAATATTTGCCAACTGTGTATCTGACAAAGGCCTAGTATCTAGAATCTACAAGGAAATCAAATGCACCAAAAGGAAAACAAACAAACAACCCCATTAAAAAGTGGGCAAAAGACATGAATAGACAGTTCTCAGAAGAAGATATATGGGCAGTCAACAGACACATGAAAAAGTGCTCAGTCTCACTAATCATCAAGGAAATGCAAATCAGAACCACATTGAGATACCACCTAACCCCAGTAAGAAGAGTCAACATTAATAAAACAAATACCAACAGATGCTGCCAAGGATGTGTAGAAAAAGGAAGGCTTCTACACTGCTAGTGGGGATGCAAACTAGTGCATCCTCTTTGAAAGACAGTGTGGCAATTTCTGAAAGAACTAGAAATTGACCTTTCATATGACCCAACAATCCCCCTATTGGGAATATACCCAGAGGTACTCAAATCATTCTACAAAAAAGATACCTGTACATGCATATTTGTTGCAGCTCTATTCACAACAGCAAAAACATGAAAGCAACCATGATGCCCATTGAAGCTGGACTGGATAAAAAATGTGGTACATATACACTTTCTCTTTTAATAAATTTTGTTTTAAAACTATACTGGCAACTATGGAATTATTTTGAGTAATGTGTCAAAGGACTCACAAGCACTGCACCGCACCCCACTTAACAGAACTTACTAAGGACCAAGTTCTATTCCAAGTGTTTTTTGGGGGAATTTGGTGTGTGTGTGTGTGTGTGTGTGTGTGTGTGTGTGTGTGTGTGTGTTTGTGTTCACTTATTTTTACTATGCATTAAAACAACAACAAATGGCTTCTGCATTCTTAGAATAATAAATTAAGACAAATGGGCAGAAATTTCAGAGAGGCAGTATATTCCATAACAGAAAAACTCAATGCAAACCACTTTTTATACTAATGATATCCTCTATTAGGAATATATTCAAACAAAGTCTCAGCAGTCATTTCCAGAGTGCAATGGAGTGAAATCCAGGATATGGAGGGATTTATAAAAGTGATATTTGTGTTACCTTTAGCTCTAAAGCATTTATGACAAGAGACCTTAGGTAAGATAAGCCTAAATAAAAGGAGTGAGATGATTATGCATTTGACACTTGTTTGTTAAGCAAGAAGGAATGCTACAGAAAACATTGATGGGTTGAATTTTGAATAACTAGAAATTCAGGAGCAATGTAAAGGCACAAAGACTATTTTCACAACTTACCCTTCACTATTGCCTCAAATTCCACCATTCTATTGATGAAATATGCCAAACTCTGTAAAGTAGTTTTAAAAATTTTTTTCTGAGCCAAATGTGAGTTACCTAGGCTTGTGGCATGGTCCCAAGAGGTCCTGAGATTGTGTGCCCCAAATGATTGAATTACAGCTTGGCTTTATGTATTTATGGGGGGACAGAAATTACAAGAAAAATATAGCTAATACATATAAGATTCACATTGGTTTAGCTCAGAAAAGCAGGATATCTCAAAAAGGAGTAAGGAGCAGGAAGTTGCAGGTCATAGGTGAATTCAAAGTTTTCTGACTTTCAATTGTTAAAAAAGTTAATTTTGTCTAAAGAATTTTGAGTTGAGTTCTTGATATAGATGAAGTCTCATAGGTGGCAGCCCTTAGAGATAATAGATGACAAATGTCTAGCTTCTCTGGGAGTCACCAGGAAGGGGATTCATTCTATACAGATGCAAATTTCCCCAAGAGATGGCTTTGCAGGATCATAAAATAATTTTTTATCTCCTTTATATATTATGTGATTATGCCAGAGTCAAGTTGTAAAGTAAGGCACATTATATAGGATTACTAAAACCTCTCTAATGAGTATCTATGGAGTATGACTTACCAGGCTCCTTGGTTAGGAATTTGACAAAAGAAAAAAAGTCATTGCATAGTTCTCAATCCTTATTACAGATGTGTTCACAGAAAATATTTTTTCCACTCTGTTTCTTCAAGCATTTTGCATTAGTGTGAATACAGTCTCTGGTCTCCTTTGCTGGTGATTTCCTTAAGTCACACAACTTGATTAATGGTAGCTGCATCTTTAAAAAGATGTCTTGGATTTATTAGAAACATGGTGTTTGGACTTTGTGGTAATTTCCTGAATCATAAAATATGATTTTCATAAAATAGACTTATTTTTAGTATTCTAATTATAATGAGTATCCAAATTAATATTACTTTCAATATTTTTGTATACATTAAAATGATATGTACCAGTTTCCACATTTTCTTTTGGTTGAGCAACACAAGGGATGATTAGATGTAAATACCTTAATTCCTCCTGAGTTTGTAGAGGTTAGTTTTCTCATTCAGAGCATAATTGCAAAAGATATTCCATCTTATTTTTAGCATGCTTGTTCCTTTGTGTATCCTTATGGTTTTGTTGGAAAACCGAGAGGAAAGAATAAGATCAAAGAACAAAAGAAGCTTATTAAATATTGTGAATAGTCAGTATGAAGCAAGATAATTAAAGGTATCTAGAGATTGTATTATACACAGAAATTCTAGAATGGAAAAGTAAGGCTGATTTTACATGAATTTAGGTTATGCATTCTAATATTTTACACGTCCGGTTATATATCCTTCCCAGAGATAAGCTATAATATAATGTAATGTGTAATGGAAAGAATACAGCTTTCAAAGTTGGAGAACATCCTATGTTCAAGTTCCCACCTACCACTTTCTACCTGGATGACCTTGAACATTCTGTCTCAATCAGACTACTTAACTCATCTACAGAAATGAGAAAAATTGTAATAGCCACTTCACAAGGGTATTATAAAATAAATAGAATAATGTGTGAAAAATGCCTTATAATTATTTTTTAAAGCATTTACTGAGAATGTTATAGGTACCAGTTACCTAGAATATTCAGATAAATTAAACTGTAGTTTGTAAAATTTAAAGAATATACATGATGTAGCTTTATTCTGTGGAAATCCTAATACCTCACTGACTAATATAAAGTTTAGTACTGATATTTAACTTTAGAGTTTCAAAATAATCTTAATATGTAACATACTGAGAAGATCACAGTTGCCCATGTTTGCAAAGAAAATCGGGTATATAATTTCTGCCAAGTCTCCACTCTCTACCCTCACACTCTACACACCCACTTTTTTCTACTAACTTTCAGTATACAAAATTTCTTCCTAGCTTTGATTTCCTTAAGCTAAAAATGCAACTCTTTTGCTTCCCAAAATTATAAGGAAATTCATTGTGTGCTTAAGCCGGAATCAAACTTAACAATGACAAAAACACAACTAATTATCATTGTTTTGATGCTAGAGAACAATTCGATGTTTGCATAGCAGCAGAGGAGAAATCTCCAATGTCTGTGACAAGTGTGTGAATTAAGCGATTTGGGAGTCTCCTCTAACAAAACTATCACAACACATTTGTTGTGAGATTGTCCCTGTGTTTCTAGCTAATGGTGTTCTATTGATGTTTCCAAATGGCTAAGAAATGACTTCTCAAAATACATGATATGATGAGCCCCAGTTATGAACTGTCAGGCATCTTTCTTATTCCATTAATAATTTTCATATAGTAATTAGAAATGTCAAATTCATTCTGGGTTTCTCTTTCAAATTTAGAAATCTCTGTACACTGCAATTTTAGCTATGTATTACCTAGCGATTATTTTAAAGTGAACCACTATGCTGAAGATATGGCCTTAAGGTGCCCTAAGGTCTCTGAACAGGTTCCCAAATTTGATGAGACACAGAGGAGTATAGTCCTTATACACACTAAGGGAAATAATTTAGTCTGGTAGTTTGAAAGCATAGATTTTTATTTCAGACACCGATTGGTTTGCATCCAGGATCTGCCACTTAGTTATTAAGTAAACTTTACCAGTTTATTTAACTTCTTAAGTCTTAGTTTCTTCAATTATTTCATGAAATAATGCTAGTACATACCCTAAGTAATTTTAATAAGTATTCACAAACTTAAATATTTCAATGAAATAATTATTATCTGTAACACCATACTATTTAGTAATCCGCAATTAAATATAAGTCATTGTTTTTTTGTAGCAATCAAGATTAGAAGTATCCTCCAGGCTTTGTGACCAAAGGATTACATAGTTGTCAGATTTAGAAGCACATAGGAGTATGCAGAAACCAAAAAAAAAAAAAAAGTTCCCAAATTATCAAAAAAAGAAGGAAAAAGGATGTGAAACAGTAATTTTCTTAGTGACCACTACAAAGGAGGGGACCCTTCTCCAAAAAAAACAGAATCATTTTTTTGGAAGGCAGGCACCTTGTAGTGCAGGCTTCTTCACTAGGTAAATGTTCCAGGAACCCATTAGCATCCTTCTACCAGTTAGCGTTGTTGTGAGAAGTTGCATTCCACTTCAGTGAAATTTTTTGGAGATTCTTTCAATGCATTTGGCCATTTCATGATGGGTGATTTACAAGTACACCTGCCCACAGCATGCTGAATATTCAGCAATTTTTGACCAAAAAATTTTTGACTGAATCTTGCCCTAAGTGGCTTTTATTTTTGTTTCCCCGGATGAAAAAAGTCCTCAAAGGGAAACATGGAAGAGGTGAAACAAAAAACAGCAGAAGCACTAAAAGGCATCCAAATTGACAAGTTAAAAAAACTGTTTTGAGCAATGGAAAAAAACATCTCGATAGGTGTGTGCATCAAACGTAGAGTACTTTGAAGGTGACTGAAGTTTAAACATGCAAGAATAAATACATGATTTTTTTATAAATAAATTCTGGGGATTTTTTTTGGTCCCTTCTCATATATAGTAGAAGTGAATCATAATATACCTTTGAAAGTAAGAATTATTGTGTAACTTATTTTTATAGATGAAAGTCTGAGTAACAGAAAAGTAATATGTCTAAGATTACAGAGCAATTAAGGGGCAAAGCCAACATTTGATCCTGTGTCTGTCTGATCTCATTTTTCCCCCATAAGTCAAAATTAAATATAAGACACACTTGGATTAGCAGGTCCGTGGGTAATACCCAAGGCAAATAACAAAGCATAATGAATCATGGCAGTGACCTTATTGATTTGAGCCCAGTGATAAGTCTCTGTGACATCACAGGAGCTCCTTGAGAACTTCCTACCAGAGCTGGAATAAGTCCTAGGATATGAATGACTGAATCTCAGTCCATCAATATGTATGTACAAATGACCACAGACATCTGAGTAGGGAATCAGGAATGGTGGCGGCAAACAGATCCAGGAAGCAGATTGCCAGTGATATTTGAACTCTCTCAACATCTATGAAAGTGATATAAAGATAGGCATTGTGGAGATTAATCTGTCAAGTCTACTGCATAAGGGATGCCCAGATAGCAGGTAATATTATTTTGGGGGTATATCTGTAAGAGCATTTCGAGAAGTTATCAGCATTTAAATCAGTAGATTGAGTAACGATGATCCACCCTCACCAATACATGAAGCATCGTCCAATTTGTTAAGAGCTTGGAAAGAAGAGAAAGGCAGAGGAAAGACAAATTTTCCTTCTCTCTTCTTGAATGAAGACATCCATCTTCTTTTGCTCTTGAGTTTCAGATTCTCAGTCCTTAGCCACAGACTGAGTTACCCCATCAACTCCCTTGATTCTCAGGCTTCTGACTTAGACTGAATTAGACCAGCATTTTCTGGTTCTTCAGTTCGAAGAAGGCAGATTGTATGACTTCTCAGCCTTCATAATTGCATGAGCTAATTCCCATAGCTAATCCCCTCTATATCCTACCGTAGCAGGTGCCTTCCTGGCTGATGATAATTGTTTAGGAGAACACTATAAGACTCATGTGCGTATTCCCATTTTATAGAACTAAAACATATTTTTCCCAATATCTTAAATCAAATAATGATAGGGAAACCAGACTGTATTAGAAATGACAAATAGTGCTTGGCTAGGAGGTAGGGCTCTTGAAACCGATCTGTGACTGAGAAGTACTGAAACCTGCACTAGATAATTTTTTTTTTTCCACATAGAGCAGCATGACATGAAGAAAGAGCACTGAATAGTTTGTCTTTAGTTTTTTGGCTTCATGTTATAAAATGTAGCCCTGGACTTATCACTCAATTAAACGATTTGACCCTCAGTATACTTTGTTGTAAAATATGGGAATAATATTTCCCCTCTCTATTTCACCGGGCAGTAATAAGGCTGTAATGAAATAATGAATTGGCACTACATAAATCCAAAGGTAATATGCAAATGTGACATTATTTTTGCCTATCTCCCTGGAGCTACATTTAAATACATGGGTTAATACATGTGAAAATGCTATTCAATTATAATCAAAAATCATGAATGATAAGTGTAACCATTCCTGGAGGGCAGAATGCTGTGTGAATATTAAATGGAAAGGTGAATTGTTGTTCTTTCCTTTCTCATTATTAATATGCTCCAATCATTGTTAAACACTTATTAAGAATTTTATGTTTTTATTATAAGGCAAACAAAGCTCAGTGAGACCAGCTGACTTGTTCAAGTTCATACAGTTAGTTCACGATGATACTGGGTTAAGAATTCAGATTTTGTATTTCACAACCTCATACATTTTCTCTACGCAATGTTGCCTTCTTGTATAAAAGGATACGTTTTTTACATCTTATGGGAAAATGTGCAAAACTGAATTTTGTTTCTTCTTCAGAGTATTTGCATTTTAAAAGTAATCTTTCAAAACTTTACAAAAGATACTTTAAGCCAGTTTTCCCAGTTGTCTGGTGACTCATATAAAAAGGGGATTTTGTTGTTGTTGTTTTTTGTTTTGATATACCTTATTTCTGCTGCTGGATATTTCTTCATAATCCCTGAGGTGAATGCCATTCTCTATCTTCCTCGTTCCTTTGAATTCCTCCACATCTTTGGATTGCAGGGGCCACTTTTCCTGGTCCTCTGGTTGGTAAACCAGGACTTTGTTCTTGTCTTTCTGCTGTGTGGTTCCCAAGCTTAAGTTTTGCTCTTTGTCCAAGCGGCAGGAGGATAGAGAGAGAAAGAAAGGCAACAGAGATTTCCTTACCCCCACACTTTCTGAAACTTAAACCTCTCCTAAGACTGTTGTTGTTTTTTTTGTATACTAGTATTTCACTCACTGCCATTTACCTATACAAATGCTAATATTTGTTCAAATTGCAAACTACCAAGAGCAAGCCAGATTAAATAATTCAAAAATTGTACTGAAAAAAATATAAATATTTTATTTATTTATTTAGTCAGAGTCTCACTTTGTTACCCAGGCTGGAGTGTAGTGGCAGGCTCATGGCCACCACAGCTTCGAACTGCTGGGCTCAGGTGATCCTTCCTTCTCAACCTTCCAAATAGCTGGAACTACAGGAACTTGCCACCACGTCTGGCTAATTTTTTTATTTATTGTAGAGACGAGGTCTCGCCAAATTGCCCAGGCTGATCTCGAATCCCTGAGCTCAGGCAGTCCTCTCTCCACCTCCCAAAGTGCTGGGATCACAGGCATGAACCACCATGCCTGGAAAAAATGTAAATATTTTAAAAGAGTAATTCCAAACCAAAACGGTAGATTAAAAAGTCTCTACAGATCATAATTGTTTTTGTTCTCTGGTTGAAGTTCGTTATTGTAGCCTAGGGCACAAAGGATTGTTATTTTTTAATTATTTATTTATTTGTTTAATTTTTTAAAAGTCAATTTATTCTAAAGATGTGGAATACAATTCAGGTATACAAGTGGTTATTGTACAGGTAAAGTTTGGTCCTCCCTTTAGTCCCCACTTCGTCTGCTGTGAGATCAAGGGATGGTGATTTTGAATTAAAATGAAGATTCAAAAAACATAGTCTACACTTCTAACTAAAATAAAGTGTTTTATTGTCAACTATACCATCAGCAGGTAACAAAGCCTATATATATAGGCTGTTTGAAAATATTGGAAAATTATTATAGAATTGTTAGTTTAAAAATAGTTTCATATCAATAAAATGATTTTCTTATTTTCTTATAAAGTTAATTAAACACATTGAGATCAAGGATATTTTACTATTTTGTTTTCTTCTTCAGTAAATACATAAAGGCAATTATTTATGTCTTATTGAAATCTCTTCTCACTTGACAACTTAAAATCACAACTTTTACTCAAATTCAAATAATTTGATATCCACATCTCAAAATAATGAATGTTACATATCTTATTCAGCTGACTGGTGGGTCAGAAGATTCTATACAATAACTTGTGAAAGACTGCTTTTGGCTTGATGATAAATGGAAGCCTAAAAGAAAAATCCATCCCTAACTTCAAACAGCTATTCCTCCTTGACTTACCTTTTTTCACGGACTCTAAAGATGGGTAAAGTATTAGATTGATTATTAACTAGAGGTAGTAAGTAGTTACACAACAATAAAGATGATTGAATAGGTAGACACATAGATAAAAAGAAGTTTGAGAAATGCCATCCCAAGATATGCCTCTTTGCTATGAGAATTACCTGGAATTGAGGGCACTTGCAGGACGATGGATATGGGCAGAGGCTTCCACTGAGCTCCCTTTATCTACCTGAAGACAGATCTAAAAAGAAAAACAAAATGAAACAAACCTCAATTGTCATGAATTCCCTCTCCAGGAATTTTATGAACCAGGGGAAATTATTCCAGATTATAGGAGAAACTAGAAGGTGACACCATACTTACACAGACTTTTTTTCACAGGCTGTCACCCATTCTGAGGGCCCATTCATCTTTCCCCATAATCATTTACTCTCCCCTAAGGTGCTTAATTCCTTCTCTTTCCTCTTCCTTATGAAGGAGGTATACAAACTTCTAAATCTCACTGAGGTTTCTTTCTTGTGAAGTCCCAGTCCAGATAACAACTTGCAAACATTTTCTCGTTAACCTGCCTATTTATTTCACAGATTCAATTATTAAACATTCATAGGTTAGAGGGAACCTTTTCCCTTCCTTAATGTTTGATAGAGACATAGATAATAGATGACAGATAGGTAAGTAGGTAGGTAGATAGATGGTAGATAGATAGATAGATAGAAACAGAAAAAAAGATGGATCTATAGAAGTCAACTATTTTAAGAAGTTATCTTCCCCATAATACAGAGCTTGTTTGTACTGGTCCTGCTCAGCACTGAATTGGGGAAACTCTGTAAGAAAAAAGTTCTGTATCACTGGGGACAGAAATGGCATGTACTCATGAAAGAACCACATAAATTATACAGAGCAAAAATAAAAACTGTTAGCGAAATTGAAACCTACATGGTATTGAAAATAATAATTTGCTAAATACAGTGCTTTCTCTGAGTAAGATTTAGGTTATTTCATTAGCCTGCTTAATCACAGTTTAAGAGAGATGTCATTATTTAGTCACATTTTTTACAGCCACTAATGAAGTTTAGAGAAATTGAGTCCTTTGGCTAATGCTAGACAGATACACACATGAAAAAACACATGAATCTCAAAATTCTGAAGCATATTTCATTGACTCCAAGGCTTGGGGTCCTTTCCACTGAGTAACTTGATGCAAAACTCAGAAGACATAAAAATCCTGGAGAGTTGAAAGGTAGGGATAAAAATTAATGTAAGAGCAAAAATAATTCAGATACATTGAATAATTCAGTTATATAGGATTCAGATACTATGGAAAGAAAGGTAGATGTAATAATGTCATCTAGAAAATCAGATTTGACATTGTCTTTTAAAAGAGACATATACAAGTACATCCACCTGATTAAACGTTCAGTGCTAGTTAGATAATAATCACAACAAAACAATACTTAACTTTGTTATAGATAATTCTCTAAGTAGATGAACAGTAGGAAGAAAAGATGGCATTTATAAACTTGGCCCTACCCAAAACAATGAAAATGTGTCTTCTTTTATTAGTTATATGATAAAAAGAATAAATATAAAGATGCTGATCATATGCTTTGAGTGAAGATAGTTACTATAGCAATGGTCTTTCCCTAACATATAAATCAATGCAACACATTGTGGTATTTGCATATTACTTCTTCTTTTTAAAAATTTCTCAAAAATATTAAAGGCCATCTGTAAACTGGATTCTAAATCATCTTTCTGCCTAGCATTTATAATCCTCAGTTTTTCTCTAGCACTCTTTTTTTTATATCTTGCCTTCAAATCAGCTTTCTAACTTCCCACTTACTATTCGGCTTCTTAACTCAAAAAATTAAAATACATCCCTGGGCTTTTCATATTAATGTTAATTACAAAGTTCCGTAACATAGTTCTTGAACATGTCTTATTTAACGTATTTACTATTTTTTTATTATTGACCCATCATGTTACCCAGCTGAAGACTCTAGCAGGTTTTCTAGTTTCTAAGTAGCCCCATCCAGTGAGTTCTGCTTGTCATTGGTCTTTGTAGCAATTATTTATGAATTTCAGTTCTGACCAAGGAAAACTGGTTTGTGAATTGAATTCCTAAACATATGTTAGAACTGCTGGCTTCCGAGTTATAACGCCTTGCACTATAACACTTATCTTTTGATTATTTATATTTTTTGCAGTGTTCATTTTCATTTAATTTTTGTTTTTTGTTTTTTTGTTTTTTGTTTTTTGAGTTGGAGTCTCACTCTGTCACCCAGGCTGGAGGGCATTGGCCGCTCCCGGCCACCGCGGCTTCGACCTGCTGGGCTCCGGCGATCCTTCTTCCTCAGCCTTCCAAGTAGCCAGAACTACAGGTGCGCGTTACCACGCCCAGCTGATTTTCGATTTATTGTAGAGATGAGGTCTAGCCAAACTGCCTGGGCGGGTCTCGAACCCGCGAGCTGAGGCAATCCACTCACCTAGGTCTCCCAAAGTGTTGGGATTACAGGCTGAGCCACCTAGCGCAGCCCATTTTCATTTAATTTAACTTGCTTTAAATCATGCTTAATAATGTGTGATATGCTTTGGTGATGCCACTTTAAAAAGTTGAATGCCCCACCCAAATCCCTTATGGCTTTCCCTTTATCTCCCCCACACGCTGGTCTTTACCTTATCTTAATTACTACAGAACTCATTTACATCAAATCACATTCTCTAAGATATTTCCTATGCATAATGATTCAGAATTATAGCTCTAACTATGCCAGGGAAAACTGACTTTGGTAAAATTAATATCCTATCCTTTTGTCAGAGGCATAAAATGTATGTTTTGGTTACTTAGCACTGTGTATGGTTGTCAAATATGAAATGCATTTCTAAGAAGTATAATATGACTTCTTATTTATTTAAAAATTGAATGGAAAACAACAAAGAGCTAAGCCATGAAATATATTTCATAGGTCAAATAAGAAACCTGTTTCACAGGTAGATTGTTTTAGTGCTTACATCCACATTTATCTAAACGAGCATACCCTACATCCCCAGTATACAGAACAAATGGACTAATAGCAAGCAAACTATTGACCTTACCTCATCCCAAAGATTTGGCCCACATCTTAAAAGCAGTAATAAATCCTCACATTTCCCCACACTGCTCATCACTAGTTTGCAGAATCAGCATTCCGGCCCATGCCGACTATATTTCCAGAAATAATGCATTCCCAAAGCAATATTCCCAGATATGCTGAGCCAGCATGCTGAAGGACAAGCAACACAAAGAGAGGCCTTTAAATATTGTGTTTGAGCCAGGGTTTGTCAGTAGAGATGAGTATTCAATATGTAGGCAAAAACATACAGGTAGCAAGGATCTTTGAACCTAATACTAGTCAGATACATGTAAGTGCCTGGAATTTTTTACTTGATTAAAAAACCTGTTACTTTTCTTTCTATAAAAGACAGAAAACCATAAAGCTGTTTTTATAAGTCTCCAAATGTGACTCATTACCGTGATTATAAGATTTGACAAGATGATCTATGATGTTTTGACTTACATGACCCAGTGATGTCATATTGTAAAAATGTGTATTTTCATTTATTACGCCAACTTTACAAATACAATGGCTATTGATTGATAAGGCAGCCACTTATTGGAAGTCTAAAAGCTGGTGATATAATCTATTTATCTAGATTCATGGTTATGAAGAAAATAATCCCTAGACGGTTATAACTAGCTCTGGAATTATCCGAGAGCTCTATGTATTCCAGATTGTTATCACTATAAAAAAGCAAGTTGAAAAAGTATTATCATCTGATGTTCATCTTATACTACTTGTCTCCACATCTCAACTCCTTCTATTCAGATCGAGTATGTTTAACTCTACTTCTCCCCCTAGTTCCATACCCTGAATAAAAGCATTCATTCAGAAATAATCCTGATAATTTTCTTCCTTCTACATTTGTTTATAATTTATCAGTGCACCCACGTTCCATCACAATCCTATATCATTTGGTTTAATTGGGTCCTTCCCATACAAATTTCCTAAAATGGGAGCGGTAGAAAAATCAACAGTGATAAAGACACTGCCTTGTTAAAGGTAGGTATCATTTTTCATTGTGGAAATGGAAATTAAAACTATAATGAGGTACCATTACATATACATCATATTGACTGCAATTAATAAAATTGACAATATCAAGTATGTGGAGCAACTGGAACTCTTAGTTGATGAGGGTGTAAATTGATCCAACCATTATCAATAACTGCCTGGCAATATTTACCAAAGTTAAATATACACATATCTTATTACCTAGCAATTTCATTTTAGGTATATATCCAAGAGAAATAAGTGTATATAATCACCAAAAACATGCACAAATATGTATGGAGAATAAGAGAGAGAGAGAGAGAGAGAGTGAGAGAGAGAGAGAGAAGTTTAATCTTATAATGGGATACTACAAAGTAATAAAGAGAAAAATATTTACATATGCATCCACTTGGGTGAATTTCACCATCATCATATTAGGAAAAATCTTCCTACACAAGAATATGAATCATATAATTCTATTCATGCAAAGTTAAAGAGTAGGCAAAACTGATGATGATAGAAGCAAGGAAGAATGGCTGCCTCTAGAGTGGTGCATGGACTGGTCAGGTGCATAAGGGACACTTTTGAATGTCATGGTGGTTATATGAGTATGTACATGTGTGAAAATATGTTAATCTATATACCTAAGACTTGTGGACCTAGAGCATTGTGCTAAATGTGTTTTAAGTCACAATTTTAAACAATAAACGTTAATACAAATATACATTTTTTAGATTAATTGTTTTACATTTAAAGTTAGTCCTTTGGCAAACTACCATGCTGATTAGCAAGTAGCTAATATGTACCGGAAAATGTTATTAATTTGAAGGATAATCAGCATGATTCCAAAGTAACATTTTTATATGATATGAGTTAAGACTCAAGGTGGATTTTATTAGCTGAGGGCTGTTTTAAATATTTCAGTCAGTGTCTCAGTCTGTTTTCTGTTGCTTAGGACAGAATACCTGAAAATGGATAATTATTAATGAAAAAAAATTATTTATTACAGTTATGAAGGTTGGGGAGTCTAAAGTCTGAGGGACATATTTGGTGAGAGCCTCCTTGCTTGTGGGGACTCTACAGCATTCTGAGGGGGGCACACATGACAGGGAGGCTGAGCATGCACACCCACAAGCTTAGGTCTCTCATCCTCTTATAAAACCACCAATTCCTCTCCAATGACAGCCCATTAACCCATTAATCCATGAATGAAGTGATCCATTCATGAGAACAGAATCTTCGTGATCCAATCACCTCTTAATGACCCCACCTCTCAAGACAGCCACATTGGGGATTTCTACATGAGTTTTTTGTGAGGACAATCAAACCATAGCTGTCCTGAAGGGAGATCTGAGCAGCACAGCCTAGCGTCGATTATAACAGGGAAAAAAAGGGACAGTTTTTCTCTAAATGACTTATAAACAAGAACTTCAGGCTGTGAAATACAGAGCAAAGGCAACAGAAAGTGAAATAATTTAAGTTACTAAATGATATTTAGAAGTTGAAATATAACTTTGTTTCCCTCTTTCTATTTATAATAATAAAATTTCAACTAGCTACAGATCCCACCTTATTCATTAAAATACATTTATTGATAGTTTTAAAGACCTTATTGATTGATGTATAAATACCATATTTTATGAAAAAAACATTTGTGTCACCCAGAAAATTTGACTTATCAATTTAGCTTCTGTAAAACTTTCTACTGAGATTTTTCTTTAGCCTTTCATTTATTGTGTTCTCACTCTGCATGATAAAAATTATGGTATCTTGCAATACCATAAGTAAAAATTCATTGAATGATCATGTAAAATATTTTCAGTTTTTCTGGAAAAATGTATTTATCAACATTTTTGAATTAGTGATTTTATTATAAATAGTCCAAAGCCATGATTATACCATTCTTGATAATAGTCCAGCTCTTACGCCCAATCTCACCCTAAGAAAACTTGACATTTACAACTATAGCTACTATAGTTTGTACAAAAAATATGGTCTGGGCATTAAATTAATTTGATATTGGCCTTCAAGACAATTTCTAGAACTCTATATGAAATAAATTAAAAAGATACGGTAATATAGTTTTAGTGGTTCTAATGTTTAGAAAATGGAAAAATCTACATATCCTATGAGTCAGGGTAGTTAGCACAGGTTAGATATATATAGATAAATTTCCCATAGGCAGGTTTTAAGAAGCATTCAAACATTTTAAATATTACATTTTACTGCAAGTCAAGCTGGCAGCCTACTCCACACCCTTGACAAATCAAAAGAAAATTCCATCAGATGCAAGACTAGGACCCTTGAATTCAAGGCTTGACATAATAATCCCTAAGAATCTTTCAAGTTCCAGACCACACCTTAACTAACCAAAGCCATATAAACGGTAATAAGACCACCTTTTAGCTAAGGAACTCACAAATTGGAAAGGTCTGGCAGGTCTCCTGCAAAAGACAATGTAGTAAGGAAAAGACCATCCCCTCCCCCCAATCAGGAGTCCAGAGATGTCAGTCTCCAAAGTGATGGATACCTGAGCTCCACTCTCTTTAGAATATCAATTATTGTGAAGGTATAACAGGTCTATTACAAAGAGCAAAAGTACAGTTTCTTTTGCCCATGCCAATTCTGGCATGTTTCCCTTTCTTTTCTCCTTTCTTTCCCTAATAAACTTTGTTTGAAAACTTTGCTGGCCACTCTAAAATTCATTTTAGAAACGAGTCAAAGAATCCAAGGATTTTGCACTACACCCCACCAAGCAGGATCCTATAAAATCTAAAACAAACAAACAAATAGACAACATGTTAAAATGTGATCAATGAAAGAACAGCAAATGTTTAAGAACGACAAAGCTGTCTGGCCAGAGGCATTATTTCACCTTTGCAGACATCTGTGATGCCTTCACTTTGTTTTACTCTATTTACTGACTCTAAATAATTAAATCAAGTAAAATTAGAAAAGTAATTTCTAGTAAATTTTAGATTTCTAATAAAATTAGAAAAGTAGCATGTCATCTTCTCAGTGTTGCTTTTCTTAACCACACTGTATAAAATATCAAAACTCCTCCCACCCTTGACATCTTCTTGACATGCCCCATAGGTTATTTTTTTCATGGTTCTTGCTTACATTACCACATATGTACTTATTTATGGCCGGACGCCGTGGCTCAAGCCTATAATACCAGGACTTTGGGAGTGACCGAGGTGAGAGGGTTATCTGAGCCCACAATTCGAGAACAGCCTGGGCAACTTGGCAAGACCTCATCTCTACAATAAATCAAAACTTAGCCAGGTATCGTAGCGCATACCTGTAGTTCTGGCTACTTGGATGCAAGGATTGCCGGAGTCCAGCAGGCCGACGCTGGGGTGGCCATGAGCATGCCACTGCATTCCAGCCTGGGCGACAGAGTGAGACTCCAACTCAAAAAAAAAAAAAGGAAAACAAACTTATCTACTTTTAGTTTTCTAGGTTCTTCCACTAGAATGTTAATTTCCATGGTAGGGTTTTTTTTCTAGATTTAGATTTTATTCATTTCCATCTGTATTTTTCCTAGCACAAGTATATGAAGTACTGAGCTCTGACCATATCATTTAATACAACTCTTTTTGCTAACCTTTGTAGCACAGTGTTTTTCAACCTCAGTACCATCAACATTGGATGATTTTTTTGTTGGGAGGAGTTGTTCTGTGCCTTGTAGGTATATTTCATAGCATCTATTGTTTTTGCCCACTAGGTGCTAGTGGCCCCTTCCCTCTGATGTCAATAACCAAAATTGTCTACAGACATTTGCCAAATGTCCTCTGGGGAGCAAAATCATCCTGGTTGACTGACACTGCCATAGGGAACTTAAAAACAACTCTTTTGTTGATGATAATTATGCTTGTTCTCCAAATCTCAATTTTGAAGTAGTTAAAAACAAAAGGATCAAAAAATAGATATCAAAAGATAGAGCTCAAATAAATAATGTGGCTTGTATCAGCAGGCAAGTGAGTTTGCTAATTAAGCAGATTTACTCACCCTGATACAAGTAGCCCTGGCTAGTGCAG
Source organism: Tarsius wallacei (assembly GCA_963574415.1). NCBI lineage: Eukaryota > Metazoa > Chordata > Mammalia > Primates > Tarsiidae > Tarsius > Tarsius wallacei. The sequence goes on along the minus strand of CAUYQG010120273.1, from coordinate 23,347 downwards.
GCCTCCAACCTGCCTTGCTCAGATGAGCATATAGATTATTACATGGCCAAGAGATAGATGAGGATACACCCTCCTAAGAAGGTTTGGCAGATCCAAACAGGTATCTATAAAGGCAGAGTCACACGGTCTTAATTGTTTTGGCCTCCTATAGAAATGAGAAATGGGAGAGGTCAAGGGTCTACTCCATGTGCTGGGCAGTCTCTTCATGCACTGTAGTTCCACTATCCACCCCACTCCAATCTGCCCTGTGTCCTTATATGCTGACTTCTACAAAATGTACCAACTGAACTCCTTGGCCTTCTAAACTTCAGCTGAGTTCATCCAGAGGAAGGCCCCAGTAGGTGATAGGAGGATGGGAAGAGAACCATGAGGGTATTTATTACTTCAGCTACTTCTCAGCTGGTTTCTGTTCCTCTGTATAGGGCCACAGCACCTGCTGGGCAGCCTTCCCATGTGCCACAGCCGCAACTGCCCTCTGCATTCTTCTGATAAAGCTGCTTCCAATCAGTCCTTGATACCTACAAGTTGCATAGATTTTCCACTATTTTTAGACCCGGAGAGCTTAGCTATACTTTGTTGGTTTCACTTAACCAGCTAATCCTTTCTTTAAACTCTATTCAGTTGATCCCTTCTCCTTTTTCAATCTTTTCGTTTGGAAAAATTTTCAAACATTATACAAAACTTGAAAAATTGATTTAGAGATTTTATTTATTTACCCAAATTCACCAGTCTTAACATGTGATATTTTATTTTTATCGTTTTCTCTTTATATTTATGTTATGAATTATGAAATCAATGTTTGTTTTTTTTTTGAGTTGGAGTCTCACTCTGTCGCCGAGACTGGAGTGCATTGGCCGCTCCCGGCCACCACAGCCTCGACCTGCTGGGCTCCAGCGATCCTTCTGCCTCAGCCTTCCAAATAGCTGGAACTACAGGCACGCGCTACCACGCCCAGCTAATTTTTTTATTTATTGTAGGGATGAGGTCTCACCAAGTTGCCCAGGCGGGTCTTGAACCCGCGGGCTCAGGCAATCCACTCACCTCAGCCTCCCAAAGCACGGGATTACAGGCTGAGCCACCGAGCCCAGCTTAATGAAATCAATTTTTATACTGTTTTCCCACAATACTTCAGTGTATCTTTCTTATAACAAATGTATTAGTTTATATATTCACAGTGCAGTCATTAATTTTGGGAGGTTTTGCATTTATGCATTGGTCTATAGTCCACATTAAACATTTTACTTTTCAATATTTTCAAGTGTCTTTATAGCATTCTTTTTCCTGTAGTATAGACTCTAGTCAAGAATTATGTATGGGATTTAGTTGTCATGTCTCAAACACTACATTTGAGTATGCTGCCGTCAGATGGGAACCATGAATAATACATACCATGTTAAAACATTAAAAAATGATAAATAAATGTCCCCAGTAGTCATGATTGGTATTATTAGTATGAAAGTTATTAATATTTCCTTTCTGAGCTGCACATTTACTGCCTCAGAAACGTGGCCCTATTTATTTATTGTTTATTCAGTTTCTGCTCCACACAGAGCCATGTATGTAATATACACTACTAATTAGAGTTGAGAAGCAGAAGACATCAAATAAATTTTTAAAAAAATTCTGCGTTCTAAGGGTTCTAAGTTTAGTAGACATGAGAGGTTTTTTTTCCTTTCTTTATTCCCCTCTGACAACAAAATAATTAATATAACTAGGACTTACAAATTCAAAATATCCCATTGGAGAGGATAGACAAATACCTGGACAGAGTTCTGCTACTTTACAAACCTCACCAGTAGCAGACATCAAAAAGTAATCATGAAACAGTTTTGCTGAAGCTCTCACAACACAACATACTAAGCAGTTATTATCAATCAATGAAAGCCGACATCCACAATGAAACCATTTTTTCTATCTCTAATCTAGGAATAAGAATGTGTTTTTAAAATAAAGGACACAGATTTGAGTAAGGAAAAGGACACCAGCTAGGTCAGCCTGCAGTCAATGCAATAAAAGAGTCACCCAAAGCAAGAGCACCAGAAAATTCAGAAAACATGAGCAGAAGCCTCTTTACTCAAATACCAGAAAGTTGCAGGTATTTTTGTTGCTCATTTTGAGAAACACAGTGAGTCAGAAGAAAACCAAATAACAATATCTCAGACAACTGTTTTCACACTCTGGCTTTGAAGTGGAATCTGAACTTGAAGAGGTACATTTGTTAGCCTTGAAAGAACATGATAATGACCCAGCTTGCATCACCAGATTTAACTACAGACTAGATAAAAGAGAGCCACAGAGAGTTTGCAAGAGACAAATTGAATTAGAGATGTAAATAAAACAAGCATTAACATCCTAAGAACATGAAACAGAACTCTAAGCTGTTCAGCTGAAACTGGCAGAGGCACCAAGGGAGGCAGAGTCCCTAACAGTAATATTTGAGCCACGGTGAAGAATCTGTATTACACTAAAGTACCGATGAGCTTAATTTGAATGCAAGTAAAAGTTTGATTTTTTTTTTTTTTTTTACAGCTGTCAACAGATCAAAGCCTGTTTAACATTCCAGAGCTGATCAACAGAGACAAACACAAAGGGATCTTGGATTTCCCCAAGAGGTGGCATCTATTCCATTAAGGCGTACTGTATATGAGTGAACAGAAGGAGAACATTATTATAGGCTTTCCCTCAGGATACTCAAGTGAAAACCACATTTAACCATTGTGATTGCATTTGTAACACACAAAACAAAGGAAAAGACTGTGACAGACTGCACATGGAGCAGTCTTGGTACATACAACTTTCTTGTCCTCAAGGTAAATTATGCAAATTTTTTACTTCCCATTTAGAAAAGAAAAATATGCATGCATATATGTGTGTATATATTTTCTGAGTTAAAAATAATAACAGCAGAACAAAAGGAAAATTTTTCTGAAACAACAGCATAAGCACTTTTCCAGTGAAAGATAGTTTTACTTTGTAAAATAGTTTGGATATCTGACCCTGTAAATCTCATGCTGAATTTTTTGTTTGTTTGTTTGGGGGGAACAGGGTCTCATTTTGTCATTCAGGCTGGGGTGCAGTGGCACAATCATAGCTCACTGCCACTTAAACTCTTGGGCTCAAGCAATCTTCCTGTCTCAGCCTTCCGAGTAGTTGGGACTACAGGTATGCAACACCACATCTGGCTACTTTTTTTTTTTTAATTTTTTTGTAGAGAGAGTTTCCCTGTGTTGTTCAATCTGGTCTCAAACTCCTGTCTTCAAGCTACCCTCCTGCCTTGGCATCCCAAAACTCTGGGATTACAGCTATGAGCCTATGTTTCAGCTTCATGTTGAAATTTGAACCTCATAGTTGGAGATGGGGACCTAGGAGGTGTTTGGTTTATGTGGGAGGATCCTCCATGAATGGCTTTGTGCCATTCTTCTGGTAATGAGTGAATTCCTTCAAGGACTGATTATTTAGAATGAGCCTGGCATCTCCTTTCTCTTTCTCACCAAGTTATGTGTGCTCTCCACCGTCTGCCACAAGTGAAAACTTTCTGAAAACCTCACCAGAAATAGATGCCAATGCCATCCCATCCTTCTTGTACAGCCTGCAGAACTGTGAGTCAAACAAACCTCTTTTCTTTGTAAATTATTCAGCCTCCACTATATCTTTATAGAAACAAAAACAGGCAAAGACCCTCTGATAATAGAGATAGTAAGTAGGCCATTAAATCTGGGTATTTGCTCCTCTGTGAAGGAAAACATATGTGGGAGGGAATGTCTACACAACATAGTTTTAACTTTCTACTTAAATTGCTTAAAACCACTTACACTTAGCAAAAATGAAAGTTATAAGAGAACCATTACAGAAGGAAGGAAGACAGTTAATGAATAGGTACTGGTCTCCTGAGAAATGTAAATTGGGAATTATTAGGAGTGAAAGAGAGGGCAGTACCAGGAGGTAAGAGTACTGAATACAAATTTCACCTTCTTCACATTATTGATCATTCTCCCTCTACTGACTCTATAAGACGATAAAGCCAGTTAACTCCTAGCTTTTACACTTTGAATATGGAACTTGACCTGTATTTTGACAAAGGAGGATTCTGGGTGTTTTTCCTTTCCAAGATTAATACTTTGGGGAAAAAAAAATGTGGAAATTGTCAAAAAAGTTTTGCAGCTTATCTCCTTTTTCTTTTCTTTTTCTCCTCCTCTTCCTCTTTATTTCATTTTCTTCTTTGATTATTCATTAGATACATTAATTTTAAAAAGGAAATTTGTGTTAGGACTTAGTGAGTCAGTATGGAATAAGGGATACACATTTTTTTTCATGAGGGCTGGATTGTAAATATTTTAGGCTTTGTCAACCTTAAGATCTCTGTTGTAACCAATCAACTCTGATGTTGATATAGATAATATATAAATCAATAGGGTTGGCTATATTCCAAAAAGATATTTATTTATGAGCATTAAAATTTAAATTGCATATAATTTCCACGTGTCACTATTATTCTTTCGACTTTTTATCATCCATTAAAAAAAAATAAGAACAATACTTAGCTCACAGCCTACACAAAAACATTTGGCATGCCACATTTTGCCCACAGGCAATAGTTCATTATCTCCTGGTCTTGCCTGTAGTTAAATATTATTTCACTTCCTGACACTTGTGTTACCTTAGTCAAGCAACTTAACCTTTCAACTTTTCTCATCTGTAGAATATAGTAATTTAGTTTATTCACCCCAGCTAGTTCTTAGATTGCTTTGAGAATTAAAGGTGTTAATATATCCAAATAGTAGACACTGCTTTTCATATAGAAAGCAGTCAATAAATGCTACCTGTTGATATTACTGACGTTATATATTACTTTACTTATATGTCCATTCAACTTTTGCCTATTAGTAATTTATGAGACAAATCCCATTATAACTTACTTCAAATGGAATTATGTTTACTTGATCTCTTGTGAAAAAATTTAAATACATAAGATGTGCTGAACTTTAAAATAAATAGATAAATTATACTTTAATTAATTTAAACTAATTTGGAACAGCTTCCATAAAGAAGAGAAAGAAGGATGTGAGACACAGAGAGAGAGAGAGAGAGAGAAAGGATCATCATTAACTGATAACTAGCATGTATGATGATTAATACTAAGGAACTTTTACATATTTTTAATTTGGTATTTATTATGCCTTTGTTATATAATAGTCCCTTTTAGCCATAAAGAAATCAAAGAGGAGTGATAACTTGATAGATATTGCATAGATAAGCTAGCAATTGACAAATGAAGTCAAAAAGTTACGTGTATTAGACTTCAGAGAAATAGCTCTTTCAGTTATTACTGTGCTATTTGCCTAAAGAAGCTACTTAAGTCATAAAATTGTATTTATTTACAATTTTATTATTATGGAAAATTTCATTCATAAATAAAAGCACAGAAAATAGAATAATGCATCCTAATGTGTGCATATGCTAGGTCTGTTAATAATAAACTACTGGACAATCTTGTTTAGTTGTATCCTCTGCCTCCCATTCCAGATTGGCACATTAAATTTTAAATATGTAATTCTTATTAATGTAATGGTTCAATAAAAATGGAAGCTCAAGAAAAAAGTAGCAGTGTTAAAAACAATAAGTCATCACAAAAATCCAAGCAAAACTTTTTGGACATTCTCTATCAGGATTTTATAAGTGAAGTCATAATTTGGATTAGCATTATGTTAAATGCATATCCTTAATAATATAGACTTCATGGCCTTTGCACTTAATGAATACATATATCATAACTAATGATTATCCAGTTATTTAACATTGCATTTTATATTTGTCAAGTTTGCATTTGTTACAATTTAAAAAACTTAACTTCATTTTAGAGAAAATAATGTACTGCACAAAAATGCATTGCAGTGACAACTGAGCATTTCACAAAAGTCAGGGCAGGTTTGAATTTCCAAGCCTCAGATAGAGCAGGACCAAGATAACTATGGGACCACAGTGCTCTATGCAGGTTTAATGTGCAAATACATTCTCAAGGGACCTTGTTACAATACAGATTTCCACTCAGTTGCTTTGGAGTGGGTCCTGAGAGTGTACATCTCTAACAAGCTTCCAGGTTATGCCAATACAGCTGGTCCTTAGCCCATTATTTGCTATCCACTTTCCCCAACAAGAATTAGCAACATTTCCCCAGGTGCTGGCTCACAGCTTTATATTTTTAATCTAGTTTTATGTATATATGTGTATTACATGCATATATAGTCAGGTTTATGGTACATAGAATGCTTCATTTTTTGTGTTTGTTGTCAAAACCATTGTTATTCATTTCAATCTTAAAAAAAATTCCAATCATTTCCAAAGTCATACAACTGGTTAAATTCACATATAAAAAAATTCAGAAATTGGTTTCTGGTGTTAAAATAATCAAGTACAATTTAGAAATCTGAGGGTGATTTAAGCAAATCAACCGGTAAAGAAATATCAGCCTTCTAACTTCAAAGCATTGCATTAGATGCATTAGAAACATATTTTATCATTATCTCATGAAACTTATAAATTAATTTAGAATCATTTCTTACTTTTCTGCTCATAGGATCTCTTTCAAGTGTCATTTAGTGACTGAACATTAAAGTGTATATGTATTTTAGTAAATAAAAAACATCATTTAAGTCAATTTAATTCTCTCAGAGTTGCAGTGGCTACTCTGTCATGAATTGGCAAGTCTGTCATGACTCTTCTTTCTATGTATTACATCAGCATTACCATTAGATGCCGCCAAGTGTCTCTTGCCTTTGATTTTTTGCTTTGGTTTTCAAGAAAATTCTTGAAAAATAAGGATGATATGATACCATATTTTCCATAATTATCTTTTCTATGCCCCAAATTATACCTGCTACTATATACTTTACCTATTGACTTATTATTAATCTAATATATAGGTAAAAACAATCTGCATCAATTACCTAAACTTGTCTGTTAACTGCTTTAAAAAACCATCTGCTTTAAAATCTAATATTTTTCCAAGGCTGGATTTATATTACTAAAAGAGTAAGGTCCTTTTCTTCTTTGAACATTGACATCTCTAGAAGAAATAAACAAAATCAAACTTAAACAGTGATATCAAACAAGTTCATAGATTTTTAAAATTAGCTAGGAGTATAGTACCTAAGAATCACGAAATTTGCATTTTAGAATCTTAATTGCTCCAGTGAATCTAGTATGTTGTACTTGGCTTTCAATTTATTCCCTAGAAACGAACTTGAAGCATAAGCCATCAGCAAGTGATCTGGTTTATCGTGCCTGTATTTGGAAGATCATTTGGTTATGGTGTTTTCAAGAATTCCCTTACTTACAGTTGTGCAATGTAACTGTCCACCAATTGGTGGTCCCATTACAGAGTTCACTGTTAATGTCTTTTTTTCTGAGAGGTAGATAGCGTGAAGTGACTTTTCTCTACATGAAACAGTCAATAATTTACTACAGGACGTATAGGTGTATATTTATAGATAAAAAGAATGAAGCAAACATCTGTTTGATTACCAAATTTATCTCAAAATTGCAAAGTACCGTTTAATTTTCAAATGTGCTTGTTTGAGGAATATACGTTTTCAGAATTCATTTCTAATATAGAAATGTCACTGGGAAGTGACACATGTTTAGAAAATTGTAACTAATGGCTCAAATCAAAATTCATTTTAATAGACTACAGCAAAGACACAAAATGATAATCATTTTATAAATTATTTGAAGCACTGCACTACCAGTCTATAAATTAATTTACATTGGTTATATCATTAACATTGTTTCAATCAATCTAATAATGGTGATATTTAACCTTCTCCCAGTTTACTAATCTCCTTACCCTAAAAAATGAGATAATTTTCTTTTAGAGGTCAAACCAGTAGATTTTAACTCCAGAAGGATATGAAGCAAAATTGAAAATAATTTTGAAATTAGATCTTGGTTCTTGCTCAGCTGCTATTTTCTCACCCATGAAATGAGAATGATAATACCTATCTCTTATTCTTTTTCTAGGATAAAAAGAAAAATGTGTGTAAAGTGATCTCTCTAGTACTTGTTACAAAAAAGAGGCTAAAGTTAGCAGCTGATATTTTTATTAAATTATAATCACAGTCACCTACTGGTGGAAAACCATACCAAGTTGGCTTTTCAAATACTCTTGGAAGCCATGAATATTTCTACCATTTTTAGAAGGTTTTCACCAAAAGTGAAATCTTTAATTAATTTACCAGTAAGAGTTGATGGATTGTAGGCAATGATGGACTGATAAACTGGTTCTCCAAAAGAGAGAGAGCCAGAGCCCTTATTTTTAGCATTTGTAGATTTTTGTGATCTAAACACTTCCATAATCACCAATCTCAAGCTACAAATTATATGTCACTGAATCAAAAATTGGGAAGATCTGTGCACAATAGGCTCTCATGAGCTGTACAAGGTCACTCCTGGCTCATTCCTGGTTCTAGGTCAATTCAATGATAACAATTATTGGAATGACCAACTCAATAAATGACAAAATCAGCAAATGAACAGCCCATCAAATGACAAATATGTCAAATAACAATTTACAAAATGACAAATTTGTCAAAAGTCAATTTTCCAAAAGCTAACTTGCAGAAAAATATAATGTGTTATATAATCAATTCCAAATGACTTTAGTTTCTAAAAAATATCAAATGCCAGAAAGAGAAATTAGGACTATTTCTTTATCCATTGTGCCCCCAGAGGCAGACAAATGCAGGGGCAAAACAATAGCTTAAATATAAAAAGAAGATGGATAATTATACATATGGGAGAGCTCATTTGAATATAAAATGTGCCGACTGGGTATACAACATGCATGACTCTGGCATTTAGCCAAACTAGACTAAGAACTCTGCAGCTAAAATGTTGAGAGACAATGAATAATCAAAATTTGAAAAAAAAAAAATCCTAATCAGTTGGGCAATGTTTTCATTTGCTGTTTTAATCAATTTGCAGATTGATTTTTCAGTGAACTGACTTTACTTAAATGTATTCTTGCAGTCTTTGTGTGCTTTGCACCTGGAGATTCTGAATCACAAAGAGACTATTTAATAACAGAAAATTTAGTCATTGGGATCTTGATAGGGACTTGCAGGCATTTATAAAGATCTATTGTCAAATCATGTGGATGTCTAATAATTATTTGAAAATATAACCCTTCACATTAGAGGTAGGAGAGATAAAGAAATTCATTTAATCTAATTTTAATGATTTTGCAGTTGTACTTAAAATTATTTTGACTAATACATGATTTGGTTTATGTGGCTTATAGGCTAATGCATGATTCAACTTCTATAACTCACTTTGAACAAAACTATTAAATACTCAGTTTGTCTTTAATTTCATTTCTTTCCCCAACTCTCCTTTCAGTGGCCCTCTGTTGTTTCTCTGACTATACCCCGAGTAATGCAGATCTATACCCTCATCTACTTGAAAACTTGCATACACACCCTCAGTCATTCAATTCTCACAGACTCTTTCAATTTTTTCCCCACTTAACTAGTTCAACCAGTCTTAGAGAATGGCACTTTAGAAAGTAATTTTAGCAGCAGAGATATTGAGATCTGAAAGGGACTATGCCAGTTGTTTAAATTTATATTAAGTTTATATTATATTATATTGATGGGGAAACTAAATTCCAAAGAGGTGAAGTAATTTATAAAATATCACATGGAGCCGGGCTCGGTGGCTCAGCCTGTAATCCCGCACTTTGGGAAGCTGAGGTGAGTGGATTGCCTGAGCCCGCCGGTTCGAGACCCGCCTGGGCAACTTGGTGAGACCTCATCTCTACAATAAATCAAAAATTAGCCGGGCACGGTAGCGCGTGCCTGTAGTTCCAGCTACTTGGAAGGCTGAGGCGGAAGGATCGCCGGAGCCCAGCAGGTCGAGGCTGCGGTGGCCGGGAGCTGGCCACTACACTCCAGTCTGGGCGAGGAAGTGAGACTCCAACTCAAAAAAAAAAAAAAAAAAGTCACATGGAAGTAAGTATACTTATTAGAACTTCACTTGAGATAGGATATTTATGTTACCAAATCTTTGTATCTCCTTTCACCAAAAGATGAATTCTGTTTCTTCAACCCAGTTAACCTGGCTTGGCCTTATTTGCTTTGACCAACAGAATGTGGTAGAAGTCATGCTAAGTTCCAGAAACTTGGCCTCAAGGACCTTGAAGCCAAGGTCAATGCTGTCAAAGATTACAAGGTAAAGAAACCAGTGTATCCTACTGGAGAATGAAAGGTCACATGAGGGAGAACCAGCTGTCCAACATGGGAGTAAAGCCATCTGAACATTCAGACTTGCTTATACGTTAGCTGAATGAAGTAGCCTGGAATGATCAAAGGTAAGAAAAAAAGAAATCATTCAATAAACCCACAGAAGCCGGGCTCGGTGGCTCGGCCTGTAATCCTGCGCCTTGGGAGGCTGAGGTGAGTGGAATGCCTGAGCCCGCGGGTTCAAGACCCGCCTGGGCAACTTGGCGAGACCTCATCTCTACAATAAATCAAAAAATTAGCCGGGTGTGATAGTGCGCGCCTGTAGTTTCAGCTACTTGGAGGGCTGAGGCGGAAGGATCGCCGGAACCCAACAGGTTGAGGCTGGGGTGGCCGGAGCGGCCACTGCACTCCAGTCTGGGCGACAGAGTGGGACTCCGACTCAAAAAAAATAAATAAATAAAAAATAAATAAAATAAATAAACCCACAGAATTGTGATAATCAACAGATTACTGTTATTTTAAGTTACTAAGTTTTGAGGTATAGTGTTACCCAACAGTTAATTAATTTAAAAGGGGCATTTCAGGTGCCCGACAAAAATACAAGTTTTAAAAACATAAAGATAATAATTTAGGATATTAAAGAAAAGTTAAGGTAGTACAAATAAGATGGGTATAGGCAGAGAAAAGCATACATTTATATCTGGGCATAATGGCTTACATTGTCCAAGAAACAGCTGGCTACACCTGGGAGATGCCATTCCATAAAGAAGAAACATGTTACCTAATGAGTGGTGGAATGGTTCTCTCATATTTCTTCATATTTTGCATGAAAGGACACTGACTACCTTTGTTTTGAAATATCTTTTCAAGGATGTGTATACAGTGAAAAGCCTTGGAAAATAGAAACAGTATCCTATCAGAAGCAAAAAGTAGGTATGCTAAGTATAATTATAAAATATTCAGGTTTTCTAAACTCAGATTTCCTCTTTTACTGTGTATTCAAGAATCATCTGCTCTTCTTTTAGGGCCTAGAAATAATTGAGGCCAAGGAAAACAGTGCCAAACATGCTGATGCTCATGCTGCTTGGTGTGCTGTGAGTAGTCAAGTCATTTGTCTCTGACCGAGGAGTCTCATGTCATCTGCCAACTTTCATACACTTTTGCCAGGTCGACTTGTTAACTTACTAGAATGAAAAACACTCAAACTTTTTTACAGTTTGGACAATGAGGTTTTCTACAACATAGCTACAACAAACACGAAAATAAGTTGTTTGTCTTGGGAAGTACGTTTATGTGACACCCACTAGTAAAGTAAGAGGGAAAAAATAAAATAATTCAGATCATTTGAACCCAAAGTCAGTATTCTCTTTTAGTATACCTAATGAAAAATTTTTATGAAAAACACTAGATAATATATTAATAAATGGTAATTATTTTATTTATTGTCTTTTTTGTAAGAGAAAATACCTTAATCAAAGTAATAAACAGTAAATGAACTAATCAAATGCATGAGAAAAATATTTTGTGGCAGGAATTCCTGATTTCCCAAATTGTATCATTCACCCAGCTGTTTATTCCAGCTGCAATTTGGTATGAAGGCAAGAGCAAATCTTTGAAGTTAGGTATAGATCCAATCATGATTATTTTACCTCTAAGTCATACAACTTCAGGGAAGTGATATAGTTATTTATCTTTAAAATAGTGCTAATTTATTCAAATATAATGACACCAATCACATTGTTTTACTTTGAGGTTTAGAAAAAATTGATATTTGATTCCTGCACATTCAAACAATTCTGTAAGTGTAATCCTCTTTCTTTATTTCACAAATAGTTCTCTGGTTCTTTTTCTATAAATTGGTAGAGCCCCATGGCTTCTAATTCTTCTCAGTTATTATCAAAGGGGAGCTCACAAAACATGATTTTGGAATCACACAGTGACTTTGTGATAAGATCAAAAGCTCCATGAAGAAATGGATATTGTGGCTTTCACTGCTCTATACCCAGATCTTAGTTACAATAATGCCTAGCACACAAATGATGCTTAGTAAATATTTGCTAAGTAAGTGAATAGATAAATGGACCTGAATACCTTTGAGATTAAATCCAGAAATCCTACAGAGACAAACAGGAGACAGAGTTCAAATACACCTATGATGGATACCACTGAATCTGTGTCTCTTATGACGACCATGATGGCTCAGGATTGCTTCAGGGCTGAGAAATCACCAAATTGCCTCTAAGGCAAAGTACCTGAGAGGAAATGGAACAGACCAGAATAAAATGAAGAATGCTGTAAATCACAATTGCTAATGGCCTGTGTTATTGATCCAGAAGAATATCCAAAGAAGGTAGCTCTCAGATGATTCATAGGTGTTCCTGACAACAATAAAGAATAGGGATCATAACTCCAAAATTAAAACTTTTCTTTTTATAACAAAAAATAAATAAAATTTTTGGTTATTTTAAAACAGATCTAATTTTATTTGTAAAATAAAAATAGAGACCCTCAATTAAGAAAAAAATAAGAATCATAAACTCAACCATCTCAATATAGTAACTATGAAAATTATAGAATTTTAATGCTTATCTATTATAAATCTTTTTACAGATAAAAAACAGAAACCTAGAGTGTCTCTTAATTTCACAAAGTCATTAATTTAATGAATCCTTATATTGATGACTGCAAAAAGAATAGAAATGGAAGACTCCATCTATCAAAAATGCATCACTCCCTACTACCTGTGGCCTTCCTGCCTGGCTGCTAATTAGGTAACATCCATTCAAAACTGTTTAGGTCAAAAGCATTTTCCAGAACTGGGAATTCCAATGATTTTGACTTTTAAGTATCAAAGTTAAAAATAATCTTTATGCAAACATCACTTGAGGGCATCAAGCACTTCACATTTGGCACCTTTCAGGGAAAGAATCTTCTGTCTTTGAAGAATTTCTGCTGTTTGCTGCAGCCCAGACATGACATGCCAGATTAAATCCATCATGATGAATAGTGAAAAAACAACAACAAAAACCTTGAAAACACTTTCCTTTTCCCCATAAATGAAGAAAAATTAGAATCAGCAAGTCCTTAAATGTATTTAACTTGGGCTCAGTTGTCACATTTGGACAGCACAGTGTTTGAAATCATATTGCCTCAGCTCTCAGATGATTCATCAGGGTTTGTTGACTAGGTATCTGGCAAATACTTCAGATCGTTGCTACTGGCATGCATGTCTAACAGATGTTAAAAATGAAAAGCTGACAGTTTTTATGGTATAATTAAATCTTTCCTTTTTTCTCAAGTGCTATTTAATTTAATTTTAATCAAAAGTAATAACCATCTATAATGGCTATAATAGTGACATTCATGTTATATGTAAGGCATTACCTATCGTACTTTAGGAAGACATCTTGCAATGGGAAGGTCTCTTGCTAAAGGTTATTTAGTGCTTCTGAAACTTGAATTTGCAAGTGATCTAGTTACTCAAGAAAGATAAAACTTCAGGTGATCTCATATAATGTCAGAAAGGTCATGTGGTCAATGCTCTAATAGGATGTTTTTTACCAGTTTCCCACATTTGTAACTAAAATGGGAGGAAATTTTCCTTAGAAAGGTTTCATTATGAATATGCAAACTAGAAAGAGGCAATTTTTATTAATCAAGACTGATGAAAATAACTGAACAGACGATTCAAGGCACTGGATAATATAGACATCATTGAGATGAACTAACAGATATTTATTCCATTGGCTTGGTTATGAGAATGGCAAAGACAGACATAGAGCATAGTAAACAATGGAATCATACAATTCAGAGCTAGAAGGGACATTAGGGTTGAAATGGTCTTACTCCCAAATGAGGAAGATGAAAAAAATCCAAGTAGTGGGTGTGATTTACTCAAATACCCATGACTGGTAAGTTAAAGAATCAGAACTGGAACCCAGGTACCATCATTCCAAATCCAATAGCTTTTACAACTACCACATTGCTTTTTGATTAATAATATTCTGCTAAAAAATTAAACTTATTCAAGTTCAAAAGCAATAGTTCAGAGCGATGTTGCACTTTTCCATGTAAAACTCCTAATTATCACTTCATTCAAAGTAAAATATCTCCATCTCCATGTAAACGTGTTTTTGAACTGGCTCACTACTTTACTAGAGTTAGCACAAAGACTACATCATCATATTCCTATTTGTACAGTCAATAGATAGCCCAGATTATTTTAATACTATTAAAGGATAAAATTCTGTGTCAATAGAGAAAGCCAAAAATAATAAGTAGAGGTGCAAAAAGCAAACCTAGCTGTTTCTTGGAGTAAGATCCCAGAAAGAAACTAGAAAGGGTAGGACCACAAATAATGAAATCACTAAAAAAATAATTTTATGTTGAAAGAAAAGGATGAAATGCATTCTGTATGCCTATGGACTCTTGATGCTAACAACTTTTTGTACTTCATTTACTCATGTTTCAAATGTGTATGATATATAATTCATAATTAAGAATTTATGTACTTGCATAACCACTTGGACACCTATTTTTCCTTATGTTAGTGCCATTCACAAATAGGACTGCACAGTGGAGAATGCTCTTTTTTTTGGATGGCTTGTGAAAAGTGTTGATATATTTATTGAAGCAGTCCATGACTTTGGCTGTTCTTCCTATCCTTATTTTCTACCAAAAAGGATTTGCTCCCATTTAAGAGGAAGAATAAGAGAAGAATAAGGAGCAAATAATGAAATTTTAATATACTTAGACAATAATAGTATTGAGAAATAATTGAATAGGATAGTGATCTATAACTTGATAATCATATTCGCCATATATAAAAATGATAAATTTTTGTTATAACATGTAAAATAAGGGGAAAATTTTATAAAGGAAAATTTTCACACTTACTACTTTAGTTTTGTATTGCTGCATAAAACACTATCTCAAATTTAGCTATAGAAACAACAAACAGCTATTATCTCATAGTTTCTGTGGATCAGGAATCTGGGCATGGCTTAATTGGGTGGTTCTGGCTCAAAGTTTCTCATGAAGTTGCAATCAGAGAATTGGCTGGAGCCACCATCTCATCTGAAAGCTTAACTAGATTTGTTGTACAGATAGCTTCTAAGCTTACTTATATAATTTTTGACAGGCCTCAATCTTTCACTGTATGGGTATCTCCAACAATCTGTCTCACAATATGGCACATGTGTTCTCCCAGGGTTAGGGTTAGGGTTAGGGTCATGAGAAAGAAAGCATCCAAGATGGAAGTCATAGTCTTCTGTAACCTCATCTCCCTAGAAATGAAATACAATTTAATTCTTATTTCAATCTTATGTGGTAAATATATCATTGTCCCCATTTTGTGGAGGTGGAAACAAAAGCCCAAAAAGTTCAGGTAAATGTACCAAGGTTGCATAGATGGTGAATGGCAAAACTATGATTCAAACGCAGTCAGTCAGCTGCAGAGCTTGTGTCTTAAATATAACATTACATAGTTCCAGGATAATAGTTCTCCAACGCACAGAGATCATGATGGTGTTTATGATGGTGTGAAAGGGGAACAGCGATTTGCTCAAGTAGTAATTGAAACATTTCAACATAAGAACACTTTCAAAATGAGCAGTCTAGGAAGAGCAGGAAGTTTAAAGACGTACTAGGATAGATTAAGGAAGGTCACTCACAGTTCAGTGTTGGTCTGTGAAGTGTTAAAGACACGGGGAAATCTAGGTTGTGTTAACACAGGTCAGATCGGAAGTGCAGAAAGCTTCATTTTTCAGCTTAGCAGCCAATGGTTGAATGATGTAGACTTAGCAAGAGGGGTGAGAAGGAACAATGAGGGCTAAGTTTTGCATATACTCAGAAATATTTCAGCTCCTCGAGATCTGATGGACATAAATTAGCCCAGGTATATTTTATTATTTTATATTTTTCTAGTTATTTTCCATAATGTAGATTATTGTCTGTCATCTGGACCTCATTACAATTGTAAAAGCTAGTTTTCAATTCCCATGGCTACTTCTAACGATATCTGCTTAAATTCAAGTTCAAAATTCGACTGAGGTTTTTCTAATTTTACCTGGTTACTTATGAAAATGCTTCAGTAGGCATTCCCTAGGTTATCAGTTTAGTGGCTTGAAAAATGCATATTCAAACAATCAAGGCAAAAGAGAGTAAAGCGAAATGTTAAACACAGTCCTGAGACTATTCTAACTCACTTAATAGGAAACATATCAAAAGATAAGAAGTGAAATATGCTCTTCACAAAGGTATTTTCGAGATCAGAAGTCATACTGAGCGACAAGTTCTGGCTCTTGAAGTTTAGTGTTACTTTTCAGGAGAAATTGTGCTTTGTGGGTGTGGCAGAGATTTGAGCAGCACTCAAAAAAATTAATGAGTTGCCTATTTCTGTAAGCTACAGAAAATAAATAAATAAATGTTGCCCTTATTTCTGTAAGATACTTCTCACAGGTGTAAACCATAACTTGATGAATATAGCACCCATTTGGTGGTTGCCAGACCTCGGTACTACCTTAGCTCTGTAACTAGTTAGTTGTGTCTCAGTTAAGACTTCAACAACTGTTTCTTTATGCGTAAGAGGGAGGCATTCATACAGATGTTACTTGAGTATTCTCTTATTTTTAATATTCTTTGGTTTTGTTAGTTCAAGTTTCTCAGATGTACTGACTGACCCTTTTACTTCACTCAAACTTGTTCACTGTCTCATTTTCTCTTTTTAGATCTTTTGTTAATTTATTTTTTTAAAAACCTTTTAAGCCGGGCTCGGTGGCTCAGCCTGTAATCCCTCGCTTTGGGAGGCTGAGGTGAGTGGATTGCCTGAGCCCGTGGGTTCAAAACCCGCCTGGGCAACTTGGCGAGACTCATCTCTACAATAAATCAAAAATCAGCCGGGTGTGGTAGCGTGCGCCTGTAGTTCCAGATACTTGGAAGGCTGAGGCGGAAGGATCGCCAGAGACCAGCAGGTCGAGGCTGCGGTGCCCGGGAGTAGCCACTGCACTCCAGTTTGGGCGGCAGAGTGGGACTCCAACTCAAAAAAAAAAACAACAAAAAACAAACCTTTTTCCTACATTTCAACACAATAATAATAATAATAATAATAATAATAATAATAATAATAATTTTAGATACGGGGTTTCCCTATGTTCCCCAGGCTGGTCTTGAATTCCTGGCCTCAAGAGTTCCTCCAGCCTTGGCCTCCCAAAGTGCTGGATTGTACGTATAAGCCACTGAGTCCACCTTATTTTTCGATCTTTTAGTTGGGTTTCCCAATTATTATTCTGATAATTTTTTCAGGCAATTTTGATGACACTCATCTAAGCACAAATTTCAGTATTATTCCCCAAGTTTCATCTGGAAATAATTTTTCACATAATCACTTCTTCCAATAAACATTAAACTTTCAATTACCATAAAAAACCATGACTGCTATTTTTATAATTGTTGAATTCATATGAGTGCTTAAGAGTATTGAATAAAATTTTAATGTTGATATATTCACATTTCAAACACAATACTAGCATTTTTTTAGTATAAGTAGTTTTCATTGCTTAATAAAAGAGGTTAAAGAGCTAATATTTGAAAAATATTATGTTAAATAAGGGTGTTTGGAATAATTTTATGGCTACTTTAATATTTTGCAGGAATAGAATTAAATAAGCCCTTTTTTCTCATAGGTATTGACAGTTACTTTCTTTAAAAGTTTGATTACTAGATTCATTAAATGTTGTGTATAAAAATAATAATGATATTTTAATTGTATTCTAAAGTGAAATATACAAATATGCCATCTGTTAAGACTATTCTGATGTCTGTGATTGCCATTTATGCTTCTTAGTAATATTTCCTGTTCTCTAGCACCTAGGTTCATGATAAAATCACACTTCTTGGTCTTCTGTGGTTAGATGGAGAATGTGAGGAATTCAGGCCAATGATATATGTGCAGAAATGATGAGTGTCACTTCCTAGCTAAGCATCTGATAACTAACTGTAAGACCTTTCAGCTCTCTTTCTCCTCTCTACAGTGTTCTAGATGGGGTTCTTCCATGGTAAGCAGGGAAATAATGCATAGCAGAGATCAGCCAACCACCAAGAGAAAAACAGCATGGCCAAAAAATAATGTGTTATTTTTGTTCAATCAATTCTTATTTGTCATTGCAGCATAACTCAACCTACCCTGACTGAAACAATAAGTATTGATATCTGCTATATTTGTAATCTTAGACTGGGAATAAAATAATGCCAGTTTCCTCTCCCCCTCCAACCACCACCAGCTCTCAGAGAGAACATCCATTTGAAAAAGTTAAGGTGCCATTGGATATTGCTAGAAATATTTTAATATGAAATCTGTTTGTACATATTTTTTCCAAAATGTATTCAGCTGTATTATTCCAGTTAAAATCTCAGAATATATTGTCATTAGATGTCCTTGTTTTTTACTATTTTCTTTGCATCGCTTTCTAATTTTCTGTTAAGGCACTAATCACAAATGGCTCAAACTATTGAGCATTTATTGTGTGCCAGATATAATTCTAAACAGTTTAATTCTATAAACCAATTTAACTTTAGCAAGGACCTCATCAAATATGTTTAGAGATGGTAAATAAAATTCCCCAGGTCATCTAATTAATAAGGTACACAGCTAATATACAAAGCCAGACAGCTTAGTTCTAGAGTTTTCACTCCTAATCATTAATCAATGCTGTACCACAATATGCCCTATTTGAAGATGCTGAGAAAGGATTAGTAACTATTGACAGATTAATGCCTGTTAATTGAGTAATTGACAATTTATAATTGGTAGCTACTATGTTTTAACATATATATGTACATCTGTATGTACATATATATTTCTCTAAAATGTGAATTTGGGGGTATTTATAAACTTCCTTAAATTTCTTGGAAATATGCAGCTAAGAAGACGAAAGACAAAGATACACTATTTCAAATTATTGCTCCTCTGAACCAAACCAAAGCTTAAAAATCTTGCAGAATGCCTCTCAATCTCAGTATAAAATAACTATAAAACCTGTATTTAACATTAAAACAGTTTACCTAAAAAAAAACACCAAAGAGAAAATAATAGTAAGAGATGGAGGGTGGGGTTCATATACCCTTTAAGGATGGCAAGCAGAGCAAATAATATAAGTAATTTTCCATCTCTACATCTTTTAACTTGGTACTAAGTGTCATGTGTCCTAAAAGAGCAATGACCTCAGTGGGTAAACAGAGAAAATCATCCATATTCTGTCTGGGAAACCAGATTAGCGAGGCAAAGAATCTACGAACAATGAAAAGGATACAGAATCCTGGCAAATAATGAGCCAGAGAAGAAACCCACCAACTCTGTCTAGTTACATCCCTAACTGATCACAAAACCACATGTGGCCTGAACATCAACGTTTATCTAAAGACTGAAGATGTAAGCTGAGCCTGAAGCTGCCTCACTAGAAACAGTGCTGAGTACAAACCCAATAACAACAAAAAATTACACACTAAGACCCATGAAATATCGTTCATTGGAGAAAAATGACAGAATAAAAACTCTGAACAACTTAACATTCATGATGCCCAAAATACAATGGTTTCAAAACAAAATTCAGAGAATCAGTTTATAAGGATGTGTCCATTCATCAAGAAGACATAACAATTGTAAATATGTAAGTGTCCAGTAAGAAAGCTTCAGAAAATATAAAACAAAAACTGACAGAATTAAAGTGGGAAATAGACAATTTCCGTAAAATAGTTGTAGATATTAATACCTCTCCATCGACACCACTTGATACGAAATCTACAAAAAATACAAGAACTAAAACTTGATAAAAAGTATTAGGCAAACATAAGGAGGATATGCATGCCACAGCCAAACACTTGGACTTAACTAATTTACGTGTAGAGGACACTAGTTCACAAAACAAGACAATATGCATTCTTTTCAAATCCATAAGGTATGTACTAAATAGGATGGAATATATTTTAGGTCATAATACAAATTTCAATAAATCACTTGAAGCTAGACTGAGCATGTATTTTTATCATGACAAAATTAAATTTTAAATTAAAAAAACAATGAAATAACCCCAAATCTGTGAAACATTTGAAAATCAACAACATACTTTGAAGTAGTCATTTATTCAAAAAAGAAATCGCAGATGAATTAGAAAGTATTTTGCACTGAGTGATAATTAAAAGGCAACCTAACAACATTTGTGAAGTGCAATTTAGATGAATGCTTAGAGGGAAATTTACAGCTTTCACTGTCTACATTAGAAAAACAAAATGGCCTCAAATCAAAGTCCTAAACCTGTACCTTAACAAACAAGAAAAAAGAAAGAGAAAATTAAATCCTTAGAAGTTGAAAAAAGGATATAATGAAGATTTTTTTTTAAAGGTGAAATGGTATAACTCTTTGAAAAACAGTTTGGCTGTATCTTATACGTTAAAAAAAGTTAAAAAGTTAATAGAAAGACAAAATAAAGAATAGAAAACAGAAAATAATTAATTTTAAAAATCAGTGAAACTCCAAGCCATTTTGTGTGTGTGTGCTTAAAATTTTTTTTCTATTTAATTTTGTATTTTAAATATGTGGGGTACAATACAGGGTTAGCTATGCAAATGTTGTTGATGAGGTGTGCCCCCACCTCCCCTGGCAGTTTACCACTACTGCCAATCCCTTTCTTATAGTATTACGATAGATGTTCAAGGTCCGCTTATGAGTGAGAACATGTGATACACTATTCTTTGTTTCTATGATGGATCACTCAGTATTTTAGCCTCTAAATCTGTCAAAGTTGTTGAGAAGTTCAAAATTTTGTCTTTCTTTATAGCTGCATAATATTCCATCGTACATATATACCACATTTTTTTAACCCAGTCCTCTTTAAACAAATAGCATGATTGGTTCCATGTTTTTGCTATTGCGAAAAATGCTGCAATAAACATGTGTGTGTAGATATCTTTTTCATAGAGTAGGGGGATTGCGGGGTTGTACGGGAGGAAAATTTTTAGATCTTTTAGGAATCGCCACACTATTTTCTACAGTGACTGTACTAGTTTACACTCCCACCAACAGTGTAGAAGTGTTCCCTTTCCGCCACATCCTTTCCAGCATTTGTTGTTTTTTTGTTTTTGATAATGGTCATCCTGACTGGAGTTAGGTGTTACGTCGGTGAGGTTTTAATTTGCATTTCTTAGATGACTAGCAGGCTGAGTATTTTTTCATGTATCTGTTGGCTGCTTGTATATTTTCTTTTGAGAAATGTCTATTCATATCTTTTGCCCACTTTGCAATGGGACTGTTTGTTTTTATCATTTGAGCACGTTTGAGTTCCTTGTAGAAAACCTATGGATATACAGTTGACAAATATTTGTCCCCATCTATGGGCTATCTCCCCACACTCTCAATTGTTTTTTTACTTTGCAGAAGCTTGTCAGTTTGATGAGGGCACACTTGTTTAACTTACCTCTTATGGCTTGGGCACTTGGGGTTTTGATCAGGATTTGGTTGCCAGGTCCAATTTTCATAAGGATGTCTCCTACATTTTCTCAGGTTCTTATAGTTTGGGGTTTTACATTTAGGTCTTTGTCTATAAGAGTTAATTTTTGTCTTTGGGGATAGGTAGGGGTCTTGTTTTAATCTTCTACATGTGGTCAGTCAGTTTCTCCAGCACCATTTACTGAATAGGTTCTCTTCTCTCCAGTGGCTGATGGTGGAGGCTTTGTTGAAGATGAGTTGGTTGAGAAATTGAGGTTTTGCTTCTGGAATCTCTATCCTCTTCCATTGGTCTATATGCCTGTTCTTACCAATCCCAGACTGTTTTGATTATCGTAGCTTTATAATAAGCTTAAAGTCTGGGAACGTGATGCCTCCTACTTTTTTGTTGTTGTTGTTGAGGATTATTTCAGCTATTTGTGGTTGTTTATGTTTCCATATGAATCCCTGTATTGTTGTTTCCAGGTCTGAGAAGAATGCTGCTGGTAATTTAATGGGTATTGCATTAAATCTCTAGATTGCCTTGAGTAGGAAGGACATCTTAACAATGTTTATTCTTCCAATCCATGAGCACGAAATATTTTTTCCATTTGTTTGTTTCATCTTTGATTTCTTTGAGCAGTGTTTTGTAGTTTTCATTGTAAAGGTCTTTCACTTCTTTGGTTCGAAAGATGCCAAGGTATTTCACTTTTTTTGTGACTGTTGTGAACGGGATTGTGCTTTTTATTTGGGTTTCTTGTCTGTTTATTGTTGGTGCATAGGAATGCAATGGACTTTTGCACATTGATTTTGAATCCGGAGACTTTGCCAAAGTCCTTTATCAGTGCAAGGAGGTTTTTAACAGGTTCTCTATTGGGTTTTCGAGGTATAGAATCATGTAGTCTACAAAGAGGGATAACTTAACTTTCTCTTTTCCTGTTTGAATACCACTGATTTTTTTCTCTTGTCTGATTGCTCTAGCTAGGACTTCTAATACTGTGTTGAACAGGAGAGGTGAGAGTGGGTATCCTTGTCATGTTCCGGTTTTTAGGAGAAATGGTTCCAGTTTTTATCTGTTTAGCAGTTGATTGGCTGTGGGTTTCTTGTAGATGACTCTTACTATTTTCAGGTATGTTTCATCTGTGCCTAGATGTTTGAGAGTTTTTATCAAGAAGGGGTGCTAGATTTTATCAAAAGTTTTTTCCATGTCTAATGATATCATGTGGTTTCTGTCTTTACATCTGTTGATGTATTTAATTACATTTATGGCCTTGTGAATGTTGAACAAGCTCTGCATCCCGGGGAAGAAGCCTACTTGGTCATGGTGGATGATTTTTGAGATGTGTTGTTGCATCCGGTTTGCTAGAATCTTACTGAGAATTTTTGCAACTATGTCCATCAAGAATATTGGCTTGTAGTTTTCTTTCTTTGTTGGATCTTTACCCAGTTTGGGTATGTGTGATGTTAACTTCATAAAATGATTTGGGAAGAGTTCCATCTTCCACCATGGCCTGGAATACTTTCCGTAGGATTCATATCAGCACCGCCTTGTAGGGTCCGCAGTATTCTCCAGGAAAGCTATCTGGGCCAGGGCTTATTTTGGGGGGGGGGGGGAGGTAGTTTTCTTATGACATAG
>CAUYQG010120269.1:0-30129 GCA_963574415.1 Tarsius wallacei | reverse complement strand
CAAAAAAAAAAAAATGAAATAAAGGGCATAATACTATATCATTTTGTGAATTGGTTTTCCAGTCTACATCATGCTTCTGACATTCATCCATGTTGATACATGTACCTCCAGCTCATTCATTTTAACTGCGGTAGTAGCATTTCATTGTTCAAACAGGAAAATAGCACTCTTGTGGAGATAAGGGTATATAAAGTTATTAGACAAAGACTTTATGCAAAACAGGACATCAAGACCCTCAAAGAGAGAACTGAGGACCACATTCCTATTCAAATCGGTTATTGGTTTTACGTTTCTGTGATGACAACTTAGCCTGCCAGCAAACAGTACTGATTTCCAGTGGGGGCCTCTGTACAGACAGGATAGCATGAATTGGTTCAGTTAACTGTAATTTTCCCAAGCCTCTCATCATTCCATTTCTGCTATGTTCCAGAGTTTTAGTTCTGGACAGCAAGATTAAATTCAGCAGATGTGATGCTAAGTGCCAGGCATGGGTGACACGGAAATGGACAATAAGAGTTGGCTCTGCCCTTAAGGAGCTGGTCTAGGCAGGAGACAAATGAGAAATAGACCCTTCATTCTCTTGTACTAAGGGCTCTGACAGAGCAAGTTAACAGGGTGCCAGAAGATCATTGGGGCAGAGCCACCCTTAAGTCTTGAATAAGTAGACACTGACCACAGTAAATCGGGGATTTGAGGTCAGAGGGAGGGCATTCCCCAAAAATCTTTCACAGAGATTTCTCTGAGGTTTACAGGTAAACAGATTCCATCCAGAACATCTCAGTTCAGATAATAAATTCTGCCAGCTTTTTAAGTCAAGGAGTAATGTATTTTAAAGGAAGACTTGTTCTTTCATCAATTCCAGACAGGCCCACACTTTTTTTTTTTTTTTTTGAGTTGGAGTCTCACTCTGTTGCCCAGACTGGAGTGCAGTGGCCGCTCCCGGTCACCGCAGCCTCGACCTGCTGGGCTCCGGCGATCCTTCCGCCTCAGCCTTCCAAGTAGGTGGAACTACAGGCGTGCGCTACCATGCCCGGCTGATTTTTTGATTTATTGTAGAGATGAGGTCTTGCTTGGCCAGGCGGGTCTCGAACCCGCGGGCTCAGGCAATCCACTCACCTCAGCCTCCCAAAGGCGCGGGAATACAGGCTGAGCCACCGAGCCCGGCGAAATGTTTAATTTTTAAAAGCTGTTAGTGTCTATTTTATTCAAAGGTATTAGCTCCTTAGTTCAGCTTGTTGGTTGAAATGAAAGCAGATTTTCTTGCTTTAGTTTGAACAGTTCAGGCCTTCAGAGTTATTGGTATATATAACATCATTCAGACAGTGGTTAGACATATACAAGGCAGACAGCTTTCTGTACAAACCTGTGCACCACCTTATAGTCTAGCATCTACATCACTGAAAATTAGTTGTTTTCATTTAAAAATTGTTAAACACAAATAGAAGCATTATAGTAACAATAGCGTATCATTAAGTTATGCAACACTTTTGAAGAAATTTTTTTCTAAAAGTGCATATAAATTAATAGCATATGGAAACTATAAAAGTTGTCTATAGGTGAATTGATAAAGATATCTATGAACAAAACAAAGTTCGATAGAGATGTATTTTTTTCTACATGCAATGTCTTTATGGTAAAGAGTTACCAAAAAGATATAGTGCTAAAGTGTCCTTTAGAAGGACCTTAAAAACAATAAGCTTTTATTTTCTCAACAATTTATCAATAGCTTATCAGTGCTGTGCATGGTTTATGTTAAGTGAGTTTCCACTCAATGAATAACTACAATGTTAATGCTTAATAGTATGTTTAATTTTATTAATTCAATATTGATAAATGTAGTTATTTATTGTTGAATAATATTCATTTGGCTTTGCAGTGTTTTTCTTTCCCAGTTTTTTAGTCAAATACGTCTTAAGCCTACTTAATAGCAGATATATTTCTTAAATTTGGTAAAAGGATTCTTATAGGCATCTTGCATTTTGCTTTCCTTAGTAAACACCAAATTCCATCATGCAGGAGAAAAAGAACTTTGTTGGTGGTAATACAATGGTTTAACACTCACTTGTATTCCCCATATGGCGGCTCTGATTTAATTGTTGTTTAGAATAAAACTTGCTACTTATTATATGCGTTTATAATTGCAAAATGTATGTTTTAATACCTTCCACACATAAACTGTGCTTTTCTTTATTTCCTTACATCTTTTACGATTTCATAATCATGGCATTTGAAATATCATAAAATGTCATCTGGGAGCTTGCTGGGAATGTTGTCTACGTAGTAATGTCTCAAGTTTGGAGCATCTTTAAAGCATAATAGAAAATGAAATTTATAGCTGAGTATTGAGCATCTTTCTTTACATTACATATTTGTGGCTGATATGATATACTCCCCGAGAACAGCAATCTAACAATATGGCTGTGTGTCCGAGGAAAAACAAACAAACTTTTAAAATTCTCTTAATTTTAACACAGAATTAACTTTTTCTGCCTGAATCTAAAATCTGTGAATGCTAGACTTGCAAACTCTTAGTGTAGCTCTACAAATACCAAAAATGCTTGAGATTTTGGGGGAATACTTGGTTGAATAATCTTAACCCAAAAGAACATTGTCTGTGACATGCCTTTAAAAAGTGTCCCAGCCTAGCCAGAACCTGCACAGAATCCCTGTTGAGTGTCGGGCCTCTCCGTTTCATCCCATGGAAGTAGCTCTGGATGGACAGTTAGAAAAGTGGATGAATATTTATCACACGTGATCTGCAAAGGAAGAGGGGTTATATGAACACACTAAATTTCATTCATGGGAAAGTCAAATGAAAACAATGAAATTTTTCTTATAATTTTCCCCATAGGCTTTACTCTCTAGATGGCTTAAATGCATTAGGATTCTATGACTAGTCACAAATCTTTGTTAGTGACATCACAGCAAGCTGAATGTTCTTGCTCTGTGAGTTCAAGCACAAGGACACCTAGATTCCTTTGGATGTGTATTATAGAGGAAATGTTCATAAGCAATCCCTGTTTATTTTTTCCTCTGTAACATTCACTGGTCTGTATTAAGATTTAGAAACAAAAATTACTCAGATAAAGGCCACTTGTTAAATTTCAAGTATCTCAGAATCACAAAGCCTGAATGTTAAATATGGCTATATTTCTGCATAAGAAACCAGGAACTTCGCCAAGTCAGAAAAAGAAAAAGCTATATATCCATTTCCAAATTAATATAGTCAAAAATTTGTACAGTTTTTATCTGCCAATACATAATGTAATTTTGGCAATAAGCAGAATAAAAGTAAAGAAATTCAGAGACGTTAGTAGAAAATTTTTTCTAGGACTAAAATGTATAGAAGAGATCTCTGATAGTAAGGATAAGACCCTCAAGGATAACCTAAAATATGAATTGTGAGTTTAGTTTTGGGGTAGATAGTGATATAAATGAGCTCCAGTCAGATAAATATTCTCTATTATAAAAAGTCGTCTACTTTGGAACCTATGTTGGTGATTTTGAGAGAGTCATGGAGAGGGTTTGAGATGCTAGAACCCTGAAGTTGGGCAATTATTCCATGTTTAATAAGGAAGCAAATGGTGTATTCCAAAAATGCTATCTCATTGAGCCATATATTGATCCTGAGCACAATTTCAGGAAGGTTCATTAAATGGGTACTTTGAGAGCACTTAGGATAAAAAGCTGACAGTAGGGATTCACTTAGAGAAACTGTGCCAACCTTGCATCTTTGACATTGTTACTTGACTGACAGATAGGCAATATAGATATTTCCAGGGTAAAGTTATTGTAGTGCTACAATTGTCCTGGCCTCTGCCCCAGGTCCTCCCACATTCCTGAGCAATGCCTTTGATCCAGAAATGTGTTAGTTGGCAAAAACAACAAACAAAACCATAAATAGTCCTTTAGGTTGCTCATGGATCAGTTAGTTATTAGAGCACCTGAATGTGTCCTTAGGAAACACAGAAGGTTCTCACTGCAGACACTATTGTAGAGACAAATTTCTTACATTTTCTGCTGTTTAGTGCTCTTCAAAAGACTTATTATCTCACCAATCAGACTGTCAATTACTTGGAAACATGGACCATATTTTTTGTCTCACAGTTCTTATCAAATGTTTTGCACATTATGGGAGTATTAGTTTTTAATTATCTGATTGCTAAGACATTGTTATAGACCATACACACTTGCTACCTCCCTAATAGCCTGTCTCTATTTCGACAGTGAATAGAACTCCCATTTTACACAGGCTTTGGACATCTGTCTGTTTCAGTGAGTTCTCCTAAACCCTAGGATGAATGGTGATTAATCTAAACCAATGGTTTTAAGTTCTGACCCTATGCATCTGCTTCATAACTGATTCTTGAATGGCCCCTTCACTATTCTAAAATGTTAGTGAAAACATAATGCATGCATTCAGTTTGTTAACAAATTAACATAATGCTGCAACTAACACAAAGGAGAAGTAATCTGAAATCAATTTATAATCCAAAATGTATGTAGTTTTGTTAGAGCACTTACATATTTAAATATAATAGAACATAATGAAACTTTCACATCTCGACTCATTTAAAATACAAAACTGCGAACAGAATGATGCATGAGTTCCACTGAATGACCAAACACCACAACTATCGTTCCCATGCTGACATAATTGATCTAGATTGGCAAATGTGATAGATAATTCTTGTTTCCCCTTTGTCCCCAGTTGTGCTCCATGCTGCACCAGCTCTCCTCCAGGTGAAATGAGCTGTGTTGATTATATCAGTAGGCTCCCTTGCTCTTTGGCTTTTGTGTGTGTGTGTTCAACAGATTAAAGGGAAGGATAGATGGGGGTCAGGGATTATTCAACAGGCTCCCTCCCTACTTGGTCTCCTTAGCCTCTCTGCCTTTCGTAAGAGAACATTGTGTGTTCAAGGCAGTTTGCTCTCCATGACTCTCTCTGCTCTCACCAACCCAGAGTAATTATGGGGTGTAATTATTAATTCCTCTACCCTTCTTCCCCAACACTTTTATAAGTAGTCTGGAAATCAACACCTGTCAAAGTATCTTAATTTGAGGATGCTTTTTCCTACTGAGACTCTGAAGTGAATAGCCTTTGGTAAATATCTACATGAAAAAGTCGGTAGAAATCTTTCCTCATGTATATGATAGTTTAATTCCTGGAAAATTTATGATGTAGTAAAATCATGCAAAAGTATTTGGCACTTATATGTTACTTGCAGTCACATTTAGGTTTGGATGATTAAAAACCAAAACAGGTTATTCACCTTCACTGCATTAGAATATCATTCAGGACATATGGCAATCCTTTGTTGGGAATAGTTATTGCCACATCTCAGGATATTTAGCATCCTTGTTTTCCAACCCTTAACACTCTTCCCTAAAGTCCTAAAATGTTCCCACTTACCCTTTCCTGCCATGGGATATTGTCACGTAAAGTCGTAGGGGTGGGGAATGATACAGTGGTCTTTAAAACAAAGTTAGAAAGACAAGAGAATCACGGAGACATGGATCATGTTGAATTAACTA
Source organism: Tarsius wallacei (assembly GCA_963574415.1). Lineage (NCBI taxonomy): Eukaryota > Metazoa > Chordata > Mammalia > Primates > Tarsiidae > Tarsius > Tarsius wallacei. The sequence continues at coordinate 24,594 of CAUYQG010120269.1, read as the reverse complement.
ACACTTGATACCATCTATTGGTTGTGCAATTTGGTAAAAATGTCTGTTTGCTTTTCTCTACAGTTACTTGAAATCAAAATCATCTTAACCAATAACAAAGCATTTTAATTCATTTTAAAAGTTACATGTAATTTCAATTTAAAATATTATACAATGCAATATAGATGGTCCTCAATGAACAATGGGATTATGTGTTGATAAACCCATCATAAGTTGAATATTGTAAGCTAAAAATGCATTTAATATATTTAACTACCGAACATCGTAGCTTAGCCCAGCCTACCTTAAATGTGTTCAGAATACTTACATTAGCCTACAGTTGGGCAAAATTATCTAACACAAAGCTTATTTATAATAAAGAGTTGAATATTTTTTGTAATTTATTGAATACTGAATGATAAAAACAGAATAGAGATAGTCTACTGAATGCATATCACTTTCACATCATCATAAAGTCAAAAAATCATAAGTTGAAGCATTGGAAGTTGGAGACCACCTGTGTGTGTCTAAACATATATATGTGTGTTTGCATGTTTGTTTATATACGTATGTATGTGCATATATATATTTTCAGGTGTGTATGAAATAATAAGGAAGTGAAATTTCCTGTCCTCTAGATGTAAGCACTGTTAATATTTTGTGTCAATTCTTCTAAGATGTACTATTTTGCACAGATAGATATACACATTTATATTCCAAAAAGAGAAACATTGTTATCTATGCTTTTTGTTTTTCTGCTTTTTCATTCAACAGCATCTGGCTTATATGACTGATTATTTGCATAATGCTAGGATAAGTGTTCATCTCTATAATTCTGAAACTTTCTTGATTATCAACCCTGGACATACTTTTAGACTTAGAATTCTTGCTTCAAAGGACTATAACCTGTTAGTACACATAACTAACTAGTCTTCAAATGGCTGGGTAAATTCACATTCTTACAAATGTAATATCAAATGTCCAGGCTGTACAACCTCCATCAACACTAGATTTTGTGAACATTTTATATAATATTTTATCTAATATAAAAAGGTAAAATTCTAATTTAATTATGTTTTTATTTTTTTTTAATTTTTTTTTTTTTTTGGAGAAAGCAGGACCTATTAAGAGGACAGAAAAGCTCCCACAATGGGAGGGGACCCAAGGGGGTTGCCCTTAATTGTGATTTTTAAATTATTTTTACTTTTCTTGGTCATCATGAAAAATGTTAACTATGAAAACCCAGGAAAGGATTTTTTTCATTGTTTTTATATTAGGAAGTACTTCAGAAAAGTTTATGATACTTTATTTTTAAAATTTCACTCTAAAAGACTCCTTAAAATTCTCTTTAATGAAATAGGACACAAATAATTGTCACATTAGTGTAAAATATAATCATATAAAATTCAAGTTAAAATCTTTGGAGCAATCCTGTCAGCATTAATATCTTTATTTTTTAAATGACATCATCAAAATACAATTTTTTTGCCATTTTGTACTTTTGGTTTAATTAAAAAATAAACATGTAGATTCAGATAAATGTTGAAATGACTTCCTCCACGCCTCCTTTTTCCTCTGCTTGGCTACTGTTGTTCTTACTGCTCTAATATTATTACAACTGTGCCCTGCTTTTGACAGAGACAAGGTCATCTGACATGTTGCCATTTTTTTAAATTATAGATATGTGGGGTACAAATCAGGATTAGTTACACAAGCAGGCTTCATGCAGGTGAGGTTTGGACCTCCAACTGGCCCTCAAGTCCCCTGGTTTAGGACCACGTACCTTTATGATGCTATGTGTCCTCTCTCTGCCTCCCTCCCCAGGCAGTGTTCATCAACTGCCAATCCCTCCCTTGTGCTAATGTGATTAATGTTCAGGTCCCACTTACGAGTGAAAACATTTAGTATTTAGTTCTTTGTTTCTGTGATAGATCACTAAGTATGATGGTCTCTGACTCTATCCAATTTGCTGCAAATTCCATGATTTTGTTCTTCTTTACGGAGGCATAATATGCCATTATTTATATGTATCACATTTTCTTTATCCAGTTCACTTTTAATGGACAGTGGGACTAGTTTCATGTGTTTATTACTGTGAACAGTGCAGCTATAAACATGCATGTGTAGGTATCTTACATTGAATCTGTAGATTGCCTTGGGTAAGATGGACATGCTGACTATTGATTCTTCCAATGCATGAACATGGAATGTTTTTCCATTTGTTTGTGTCATCCTTAAGTTGTTTGAGCAGCATTTTGTAGTTCTCATTGTGACGGTCTTTCACTTCTCTTGTTAGGTGGATGCCTAGGTATTTCTTTTTTTGTGGCTATTGTGAATGGGCTTACGCTTTTTATTTGGCACTCTATTTGTTGCTGGTGTATAGGAAAGCAATTGTCTTTTGCATGTTGATTTTGTACCCCCAAGACTTTGCCAAAATTAATTATCAGCATGAGGAAGGTTTTGACAAATTCCCTAGGGTTTTCAAGATAGTCTGCAAAGCGGTATAGCTTGACTTCCTCTTTTCCTATTTGGATATCCCTGATTTCTGTCTCTTACCTGATTACTCTGGCTAGGACTTCCAATACTATGTTGAACAGGAAGGGTGAGAATAGGCATCCTTGCCTAATTCCCATTCTCAAGGGGAATGCTTACAATTTCTGCACATTGAGCAAAATGTGGGCTGTAGGTTTATCACAGATGGCTCTTATTGTTTTGAGAAATATTCCTTCTATGCCTAGGTGCACAAGGGTTTTTATCAAGAAGAGATGTTAGATGTTGTCAAATGCTTTTTCTGCATCTTTTTCAATTGCCTGGAATACTTTCAGTAAGATTATTATCATGTATGACTTGTAGAATTCAGCTGGGAATCCACTTTGTCCAGGACTTTTCTGCTAGGTAGATTTCTTATTACTGAATCAATTTCCAGGATTGTTATTGTTCTGGTTAGAATTTCAATTCTTTCTTGTTTCAACCTGGGGAGATTGTGTGATGTCAGAAAGTGCTCCATTTTCTGAAATTTTCTAGTGTATTTGCATACAGGTTTTTATAATAATCTCTGATAATCTTTTGAATTTCTTCAGGGTCAGTTGTGACTTTGCCTATTGCATTTCTAATTGTGTTTATGTGGGCTTACTCTCTCTTTTTTTAGTCAGTCTGGCTATTAGTTTGTAGATCTTATTTATTCTTTCAAAGAACCAGCTTTTTGTCTTGTTGATTTTCTCTATATTTTTGTCTTTTATGCCCTGCAGTTGCAAATTTGTCCTGAAGATCTAGATTCTTCTGCTGAAGTTAGGATTTTGGTGGTCTTGTCTTTCCAGCTCCCTTAGGTGTGACTGTTTACTTGTGATCTTTCTGTTTTCTTGATGTGTGTGCAATGCTATGACTTTTCCTTGTAATACAGCTTTCATGACATCACAGAGATTCTGATAAGTTGTGTATTTCTTTAAATTTGTTCCTAGGAATCTTTATTTTTGTCTTGATTTCTGTTGACCCAGAAGTCATTCAGTAGCCTGTTGTTTAGTGTCCATGTCTTTGTGTGTTTTGGGGGAAGCTTGCTGGTGGAGATATTTATTTTATTCCACTTTGATCTGAGAAGAAGCATGATATTTTTCCAATCTTTTGAAATTTGTTTATGCTTGATTTGTGTCTGAGAATGTGATAAATTTTGGAGTATGTTCCATGTGCTGATGAGTAGAATGTATACTCTGTAGTTGTTAAGTGAAGTACTCTGTAGATGCTTATTAAGTCCATTTGGTTGAGTGTTGGGCTGAGGTTTCAGACCTCCTTATTGTTTTTTGTGTGTGTGTGTTTTTTTTTTGCCTCGATCTATCTAGAGCTGTTATTTAAATCTCAAGTTATGCTTGTGTGAGTGTCAATATTCTCTCTTAGTTTACTTAGTAGTTGATTTATAAAACCTGGTGCTCCTGTGTTGGGTACATATATTTAGAGTGAATATTTCTTGCTGGTAGATTGAGTCTTTTATCATTATGCAGTATCCTTTTGTATCCTTTTTAACTTTTCATGGCTTGAAGGCTCTTTTGTCTGATACTAGAATAGCTACTCCTGCCTTCTTTTGTTTTCTGTTCATCTGAAAGTTCATTTTCCAACCTCCAACTTTGGGTGTGCCTTGCAGTGAGATGAATTTCTTGAAAGCAGCAGATTGTTGGATCATGCTTTTTTATGCAATTTGTCACTGCGTGCCTTTTCAGTGGTGCATTTAGTCCATTCACTTTCAGGCTGATTATTGAAATGTGAGAGTTTATTCCTGTCACATGGCTTTTAGAAGGCTGTTTTGTTTTCTTTTAACTTTTGAATTTACATATATATGTGGATTTTCATTTTTTGGGTATGCTGTATGTTCTGTTAACCATGTTTGCCAGTAATCTTGTGAAGTTCATGGCTGTTCTTTTTTTTCTGTGCTCAACACCTTCTAAAGTGTCTTCTGAAGAGCTGATCTGGAGGTTGAATATTCTCTTATGAACTGAATGTCTGCAAAGGATTTTAATATTCTATCACTGACTAAACTCAGCTTGGCTGAGTAGAAATTTCTTGGTTGAAGTTGCTTATATTTAAGAACATTAAAAATTGAACTCTAATCCCTTCGGGCTTATAGTGTTTCTTCAGGTAAGTCTGGAGAAACTGATTGGTCTTCACCAGAAGGTAGCCTGACCTTTCTTGCTGTCTTCAGTATTTTTATCTTTCATACCTACTTTGTGTAGGCAGATTATCATATGTCTAGGTGTTGGTCTGCTCATGTGATGCCTTGCAGGGTTTTCTGAATCTCTTGTGCTTAAATGGATTGTGTCTCTGGAGAGATGAGGAAAGTTTTCTTGGATGATCTCATGGAATGCTTGTTCCAAGGTGTTCTCCGTTTCCCTTTCTGCTTCAGGGATACCACTCAGGTGAAGGTTTGGCTTCTTGATATAATTGCACATCCCTTGGAGGCTTTGCTCCTTCTTTTGGGTTTTTTTTTTTTTTTTTTCTGTTAACAGATTGGGCTAATTCCATATTTTGGTCTTTAAGCTCAGAGAGTCTTTCCTCTGCTTGGTTAATTCTATGCTTGTTAGTTTGGTATTTGCTTCAAGAATGGAGTTCTTTATTTCCATTATTTCAGAATAGCCTTTTTGAAATTGGGTGATTCCTTTACAGTTTCAGAGTTTCACTTCTGGTTTCTCTTGATTCTTGTTCATTTTTGCCATTCAAACTTTGATTTCTGTAGCTGTCTTCTGAGGCAAGTCATTTTGGGAGGTTTTCATTGTTTGTGCTCTGATGACTGTTTTTTCAGTAGCTGTCTCTTTAGGACTCGGGGGGTTACCTGTGTTTTTACATTAGTTTTTTTCCCCTTATTTGTGATGAATCTCTTTTTGTTCTCTATAATTCCATCACTTGAGAGAGGGAAGGGTATTCACTTCTGCTGCTTGCTCCACTTGTGGTTGGAAACTACATTTGCAAGTTCTCTCTCTTCTTCTGCTACACTAATCAAACTGGTTTTCAGCCCCAGCAGAGCTTCCAATTCTGTCTGACGCTGAAACAGGGCAAGGAGTGGGGTGCCCAGAATCTTGCACCTCCTGTTGCTTTCTGATTTCTGTGTGTACAAAGACTTCCCTGCTTGGTGCAAGGTATATTGATGGCTGGTCCTCTAATCTCTGTTCTACTTGGAACAAGCAGTGCCAATCTGTTTCTCCACCAGCTGCTGGTAGTGGACATACCAACCAAATTCACTCTGCATCTCTTCCTGTTTGGGAAGAGGTTGTCAAGGCAATAACAGCCAATGGGTATGTCCATTCCCTGTTGGCAGGTTCTGTTACTACAGGTTTCCTCTCCACTGCTAAACTTTTTGGACTAGATTCTCCACTTCATGTTGTGTGTGATTGATGGCCAGTGGTATGAAGAGGGGTGAGTGAGCAATTCAGCATGTCCTGGAATCGCTGGCCCCTCTCCTTCTCCTGGCATGATTTCAGCTCCTGTATGTGTCTAGCTTGTGTGGAGAGATGGGGTGCCCAGGTTCCACACGTGCCTTTTTGTTCTTTGTGTGATCAAAGAGATCTCTGCTGGTTGCAAGGAACTTCACCCCTCCAAATGTGTTCAGGGTGCCTCCTTTAATTGGGGGCTGGATCCTCACTCTCTGGTCTGCCCTGCAAGAGAGGTGCTGATCTGTTACTCTACCAGGTGCCAAGGGCAGGTTTGTCAGTCTGATTTACCCTGCAAGTGGGCCCTTTCCCATAGGGACCACTCCCCGTTCCACCTGGGCTTTGGAGTCCACCATTGCTTCCCGGCTTGGTTTCCTTTCTGCATGAAACTGATGTTTCAAACACTGCCGGGAGGGATTGAACCTCTTCCTCTCTGAACAGATCTACCTCTTCTGTATGCCTATTGCTAGGTAGTTCATGCAGGCTGGGGGATAAGGTGCCTGGAATTCCATGCCTGCTGTGTCTTTCTGGAGTCTGTGCACTCAGAGAGACCTTGACTGTGTTCATGATAATCAACTGGTTCAACAGTGCTCTGGGTAACTACTTTCAAACATGACAGAATTTCTATTCTCAGTCTTGCTAGGTGAGAGTGGTGCAGTTCTGCTGCTCCACAGTGGCCATCTTGGCTCCTCAAAATATGTGTTTTAAATTTTGATAAGCTGAATAATAACTGTGCTACATGATATTTTAACTGTTAAATAACATTATTCAAATACTTTTATATCTGTATTTATTTATTTATTAAAATAACATATACATACTTCTAAATAAATGTGAAGACAACTTCAAATTCCAGGAGTGGTATAATTTTTTTTTCAATGCTGACATGTCATGCACGACTTTGTAATTTGAGCAGAATCATTTTCCCTTAACTGCATTTTATTTATTTTATTTTATCTGAAAAATTATTCCATGAACAATTGGATTAAAGGTCAGTTTGCATGTCTGAAAAGTATTTTGTATAATGTCACATAATATATTCCAGATTTGATTATATTGTTTTTACTATGTAAATACTGTTTAAATCTATGTTGTTCATTAGCATTGGTCATGATGCAAAATACATTTGCCTGTAATAATAGATTCTTGTTAATTTTTTACTTTGAAAAGATTATATCTATCCTCTTCAGAATTTTAATTCTTGTTATCAAGATTACAGGATCTCAGGAGGGAAATGAATTAGTGTCTGATTATGTTCTGGAATCACGGTTTGTCACCCATCCAATAATGTATATTAGCTTTCCTTTCCATTGCACACATGCAACATTGGAAAAAGGGAGTCTTCGGTAATGTCTTCAAGAAAAGAAGTTTCATTACACCTTGACATTTTCTTTTTAAGTCCTTCTTTCTTTTCTGCTATCAATGTGCCTCCTAAGAGATGAGTGAGCACATAGGAAAAATTGGGAAATAATCTTAATTTAATTAGATAACTAGCTCCTTTATCACCTAAGAATTTTTGTCCCCAAATAACTCCCATTTTCATACCTTTTCAGGCTTTATTTTTCTCTCTCCCGTCCTGCACCAGGCTTTGCTCTGTTTTCTCTACCTTTCTACAGACACTTAAAATTTTTAAAAAACTGTGACATATTCAATACATCTGAAAATGTTGCATTGTTATAGAAAAGAATGTATTATCTGTTTGTAAAGGAAAAGAAACAATAAAAATATGAACCAAGAAAGCACAGAAGGTAATAACCACATTTAGACATTTATCATGGAATCAGCTTTATAATCCATCTGTTACAATTCCACTAAGAAAATTACAAATAATTGTGACGTTTCTCCTTATTTGGTCTTTTAAGACATACAACATAAATTGTATTTCATTTTATTATGGTATTTGGATTTTATCTTGGTTAAGTGGCCACTAGGTAGATGCTGAAACCTTCTGGGACATATAGATTGTCTTCCTACAACTTTGTTAATGTAAATATTATAGTATATTTTCGAATTTTTTTACTCAATATTTTAAAAAGCATGCTTTATTAAAATATATAAGCATGACACTGAAAAATCATAAAGTTTAAAAGACAAAGAAAAAATGTGTTTTTAAAAATTCCTGTGTAAAATTAGTCACCACTCTTACTAGCCTTTAAATATTTTGTCCCATTTAAATGTAAGTCTAGCTTTATCTGAGGTATGTGACCTTGATATTGTACATTTTAAACTTTAAAAATGATCTATATTGGAAATTGCCTGGATATCCTTTTTTTATAGATACCAAATGCCTTGTTTAGCCACCACGATGGAAGCAAGTCAGGTCCTCAGGGACTCCAGCTTCTGGTATGGTCTTAGTAGGTCATAATTGAAGTTGACTGTGATGAAAACTCACTTTACATGCATGATTTGACCACTGGACTTAAGGATGGCCAGCTGGGAGGTTGCCATGAGCTATAACCAGGCAAAGAGAAAATGATGGACAAAATTATTAACAATTTTGAACTAGGGGTTGTTATGATTAGGGGATTCTAGCACCATCAGATATTCTTAGACAGAGAAATGAAGGATGCTGAATTGTTTAATTTATTGGGCCAGGTAGTTAGGTCAGGGAAATTTGGGGTAAACACTTTCCCACTCTTTACTATTCTAACGAACTCAGGACCAATCTTGGACATAGGCTGAATGGAAAAGAGTGCTAAGATCAGTTAGAAATATCCATCGTGAGCATAGGAAGGAGTCAGTCTGGCCAAGCAATGTGTCTCCTTTGGTACTCTAAAGTGCAATTTCTTCTTGCTTTCTGTCCCATGAATGAGTGTTGGGCAGAGGACAAGTTGGTTGCACTTGAAGATGGACAGAGATGCAGCAGAAGTGCAAAATGAATTAAGTCACCAAAGTGTTCCTCTGTGGACCAAAGGAGAGGACTGCGGAAGGTAAACAAAGAGAAGCCAAGATCCAAAAAACCCACCTGCTTCCTCTATCTTTTAAGAGTAAAATTTTGAGCAACACATATCAATAATTAATCAGAGGCTTTTTAGAGAGAAAGACTTCTAATAGATACCTCAATAGCTACAGTCTCTTTTCAGTCTTACACATGACCAGGACAGATTTTCATCATCATTAATTATTCATGTACTCAACAAACATATTAAATTCAAGGCAGAGTCCTAAACTAGACAGGCAATTAAAAGAAAAACAATGAAGGTTACTCCCTCTGCTTCATAGGACATTAAACTCTTAATAACCAAGACAAATATGGATTCCACATCATGAACCTGTGCTCTTGTCATCACTGAGACTCTGCTTCCAATGTGTTCTCTTGTTCTTGTTCTGGGAAGCCTAGCGTTTGGCTTATTTCCTAGCCGTACTACAGTCACCTCACTCACCATAACTACCTGCCAAGGCCTTTGATTGCTTCTTTTTTCAGTGTCTGGTTACTTTAGAACTGCAATAGAATGTGACTTGGACCATAAGACTCTGAGGCTGAGTGATGGCTGATGCTGTCTTGAGACTCAAAACCTTTTGGGGAAAGACTTTAGTAGCCAAATTCCTTTGATTTTTTTTTTTTTTTTTTTTTGTCTCTCATATATCTGGGGCCGAAGATATTGTTTAGTTTTTATATCAATTATATTTTAACAGGCATTCATGAAAATTGGTTCTGGTGGGAATTTATTATTCTACTCCAATAACAAGTAATGCATTCCATACTTAAAGTCAGTGTAGTATAAATTCCATATGGCACACAAAGCTACCTTTTTTTTTTTTTTTTTGAGTTGAAGTCTCACTCTGTCACCCAGACTGGAGTGCAGTGGCCACTCCCAGCCACCACAGCCTCGACCTGTTGGGTTCCGGCAATCCTTCAGCCTCAGCCTTCCAAGTAGCTGGAACTACAGGTGCGCGCTACCACACCTGACTAATTTTTTTTTTTGATTTATTGTAGAGATGAGGTCTCACCAAGTTGCCCAGGCGGGTCTCGAACCCGCGGGCTCAGGCAATTCACTCACCTCAGCCTCCCAAGGCACGGGATTACAGGCTGAGCTACCGAGCCCGGCTCTCAAAGCTATCTTAATGAATTGCTGCTATACAATGCATCGGATTATATGGGTTTTAGGACAGTCCAGGTAATTTATAAGGATTGTAAAATTTTCAAGAATTGACCTTTTTATTTAGTTTAGAGGACTTGGAAACTTTTCAGTTGTCATTCACTAGGTAAATCACAAACCTAATTCTACATGCCTAAAGTTATTTTTCTATTTATAAAATTCTCTGTATGCTTTCTCAAAGCTCTCCCAGATTAAAAGCCTATGACTTTCAGAAAATAAAAGAGAAAATAATAATTTAAGCATTGTTTTAAAATTTAGAAACATATACTGGGAGAGGCTGTATATTCCTTTCAGTTGTCATTTCCTTTCTTGTGTAATAGTTTATCAGCATTAAAAATAGTCACTCAGCAGTGATGATTTTCATTTAATAATGATTTAAAAAGTAACTTTAGGGAGTGAAAGGCCCAGGTCATCATCTTTAGTTTACCAGAAAGTACCAATCACCAACTTTGATGCATGCCCCTAACCCTAGAGAATTTCTTCAGCTGCCAGAATTAATCCCAAATTTCGAGACTAGAACAAAGATTAATGTGTTATGTGCTCATCAGAATGATAAATCTCTATGACATTTGAACTGTATAATAGCAAATCTAAAATAAATTAAGAGAAGTCTATATAATTTCTGATCTTTCAAGAAAATGAATCATTTCCAAGAGATTTAAGATTGAACTTAAAATCCATCTGTCTATCTCCATGAATGTTTCTCCAGAAGAAGGTCAAATATTTCAAAGCCTAGATAGTGTCCCTTAGGTTGTCTTTCAATGATAATTGGTAAATCTGTGGTTTAAATATAGAATTCCACTTAATTCTCTATCTCTCCTACCAGCCTTTGTGAGTAAAAATTGATGGCAATAATTATGGCCTTAATGGAGTATGTGGTTAATTTGCATTTTTAGTACCAAATTCTCCTGTCACGAGGTTGTTAGGATACCCTACAGCAGTACCCATAACCCATTGCCCACTTGTCTATTTTTATTCCTTTCTTAAAGACAATTTTAAACTTAAAGGCTGTCTGCCTCAATTCACATATGTGGCACATTTATAAAATAATCATGCTTTTGCACATTTTTCTTTTAATAACTAGATATCCAAGCCATTTTTAGGGTCAAAAAATAGTACCTGAATACAGCACTAGATTATACATTTTATTTTATTTTGGAGTTGTGGTATACATGTAAGGATTTACTATATAAGTACATTGCATGCAGGTGAGGTTTGGACTTCCAGCGGATCCTCTCTCCATCTGCTAGTGGGCTGGTATGCAGAATGTTGTTGTGTGCCCCTTATCCCTCCTCTCTCCTTCCTTCCTTTAGCAGTGCCCAGCATCTGCTGTTCCAACCCTTCTGCTTGTGTGCCCAGGGATCAGTGCCCACTAACTGGTGAGGACATGCAGTATTCGGTCTTTTGCTTCTGTGCTAGTTCACTTAGCGTGAAGGTCTCCAACTGCATCCATGTGGCTACAAAGGACATGATTTTGTTTTACTTGTTTCATCATGTATATATGTATCACATTTTCTTTATCCAGTCCACTTTCTATGGATATCTGGATTGTTTCCATGTTTTTGCTATTGTGACTAGTGCTGCAATGAACATATGTGTGAAAGTGTCTTTTTGGTAGAATTATGTGTTTCCAGCAGTGGGATTGCTGGATCATATAGAAGCTCAGTTTTTTAGTTCTTTGGGAAAATGCCACAATGTTTTCCACAAAGGCTGAGCTAGCTTACATCCCAACCAATAGAGTAGAAGCATTCTTCTTCTCCACAGACACACCAACATCTGTTGTTTTTTGACATTTAATTTTTACCAGTGTCGGGTGGTATCTCATTGTAGTTTTGATTTGCATTTCTCTGATGATTAGTGGGGCTGAGCATTTTTTCACGTTTGTTGACTGCTTGAATGTCTTCCTTTGAGAAGTGTCTGTTTATTTCCTTTGCCCACTTTGTAATGGGATTGGTTTTTTATTCTTTTTTCCTGTGAATTTGTTTGAGTTCTTTGTAGATGCTGAATGTTAGGCCTTTGACAGATGCATAGCTTGCAATTATTTTTTCCCATTCCATAGGTTTTCTTTTTACTCTCTTGATGGTTTATTTTGCTGTGCAAAAACTTTTTAGTTTGATAAGGTCCCACCTGTCAATCTTAGGTTTCGCTGCATTTGCTTTTGAGGACTTAGCCATGAATTCATTGCCTACTCTGATGTCCAGGAGGGTGTTCCCTAAATTTTTTTGTTTTGTTTTGTTTTGTTTTTGGTTTAATTAGTTTTAGTTTTTTTCAGCTATGAACTAAGGTTTTTATAGTTTAAGATTTCACATTTAGAGATTTCCAGCAAGACGGCAGTGGGACAGGTCAGACTGAGAGTCTCTGCAAAAGCAATGTGTGTCCATAAAGACTCTCTGCATGAGTGGGTGTGTGCTGGTGGGTGAGTGAAAGTCTGTCTGGGGACACACTCGGGTTCATACACCCAGGGCTCTTCTCTGGAGGTGACCGCAACCGCCCACCGCCCTGAGATTAGAGGCCCAAAGCACAGGATTGTCTGTGTTCTTGGAGGTCTCCTGAGATGAGGCAGTGGAAGACAGCTGATTGTTACCACCTGGCACCAGCCCACACCATCACTTGTGACAGCAGAGCAGCATGTGCCCGTGATCCACGGAGAAAACAGATAGGGGAGGGCTGGAGAGAAGCCCAGCCACCAGTGAGCAAACGATGACCAGCACTATGGCACCATTTTCTCTGTCCCAGGATCAGGCAGAGACCTGCATTGTCCCTACCAGTTCTGCCCAGACTCCAACCTGTGACCTAAAGGTTATCTCCTAATCAAACTCAGAGAAACAGAAGCTTGGCCCCCACACTGGAACAGGCACAGACACATCAGATCTGAGTGAGAGACTTGACAGCAGCAGCAGCAGCAGCAGCAGAAGCAGCAGCAAGACGGACGAGTCCAGATATCATCAACCCTCCTCCCACAGTAGTCCATGGGGCATCTGACCCACACTGACAGCAACCCTATCAGCCTGTGCTGAGAACAAAGAGGAGGGGCAGGAGACCAGAGCTGCTCCTAACACAATGCGCCAGCTGAGAGGAAGTTGAAGTTACAGGAATGGCGGCAGAACAAATTTTGGTTTTTTGTGGGGGGGCAGTTGTTTTTTGCTTGTTTGTTTTTTGTTGTTGTTTTTTTCTCTTGTCTCTTTCCTTCTGTTTTTTATTACGTTTCATACTTGCTTTGTTTCTGTTTTTTAATGTTGTTTTTTTTTTTAGATTTCCTGTTTGTATATGGGTATTTTTTAGGGAGACTATGTCAATGGGGGAGGTTGTCAAATTGTGGATTTGTATAATTGTCTCCATGTTTTTTGTTTTTGTAATCTTTGCATTCTGTTTGCTTCTCTGTTCATTTGTTACTTGGTATGCCTACCTGTTTTCCCCCTTCTTCTCTCTTTCCACCTTCCTCTCATCTTCCTCCTTCCTTTTTCCATTCTTTTCCTTTTTTTTTTTTTTACCTCATGTTACTTTCTGGGGCAAATATATGTCCCTACTGCATGAACAGATTGTAAGGCAATGGGAAATGGGTTCCAGGAGGCCCAAACATCTGTCAGCAGACACTGGAATCTGCAAGTAGTTTCTGAATCACTCTTCCCCCTCAATTAAATCACAAAACTGCAAAAAGTACTGCCCCCGACCCCCAGTCCAGCTTGAGAACTGAAAAAAGCCAAAGGATCTACATAAGAAAGAATAAGAGATTGAGCAAACAAAATGAAAAGCTATCCCCCCATCAATGAACAACACAATTAAAGAGGTTAAAAAAAAAAAAAGGAGGGGAAGAGAAAAATCTACAAAAATGATTAAAAAAAAAACAACCAAAGGAAGAATATGGGTCTCACTCTCCTGTTCAACATAGTATTGGAAGTCCTAGTTAGAGCAATCAGATAATAGAAGGAAATCGGGGGAATCAAAATAGGAAAAGAGGAAGTCAAATTATTCCTCTTTGCAGACGACATGATACTATACCTTGAAAATGCAAGAGAATCTGCCAAAAAATCTCCTTGCACTGATGAAGAACTTAGGCAAAGTCTCAAGGTATAAAATAAATGTGCAAAAGACAGTCACATTTCTAAACACCAACAATAAACAAACAGAAGCCCAAATAAAAAGCACAATCCCATTCACAATAGCCACAAAAAAAAAAAAAGAAATACCTTGGCATCCCCCATCCAGATATGTGAAAGACCTTTACAAGGAAACTATGTAACACTGTTCAAAAAAAAATCAAAGATGACACAAACAAATGAAAAAATATTCCATGCTCATGGAATGGAAAAATCAACGTTGTTAAGATATCCATCCTACCCAAGGCAATCTACATTTAACAAAATACCCATGAAATTACCAGCATCATTCTTCTCAGACCTGGAAATGACAATACAGGAATTCATATGGAAACATAAACAACCACAAATAGTCAAAACAATCCTCAGCAAAAAAAAAAAAAAACAAAAAACAAAGCAGGAGGTCTCACACTTACAGACTTTAAACTTTATTATAAAGCTACAATAATCAAAAAAGCATGGTATTGGTACAAGAACAGACATATAAACCAATGGAACAGGATAGAGATTCCAGAAGCAAAACCTCAATTTCTCAACCAACTCTTCTTCAACAAAGCTTCCACCAACCACTGGGGAGAGGAGAACCTATTCAGTAAATAGTGCTGGGAGAACTGGCTGGTCACATGCAGAAAATTAAAACAAGACCTCTACCTATCACCATACAAAGCAATCAATTCTAAATGGATCAGAGACCTAAACATAAAACCTCAAACTACAACAACCTTAGAAAATGCAGGAGACAGCCTTATGGAAATTGGAACTGGCAACCAATTCCTGATCAAAACCCCAAGTGCCCATGCCATAAGAGATAAGATAGACAAGTGGGATCTCATCAAACTGACAAGCTTCTACAAAGCCAAAGAAACCATCAAGAGAGCAGGAAGAGAGCCCACAGACTGGAAAAAAATATTTGCCAACTGTACATCTGACAAAAGCCTAACTAACATCTAGGATCTACAAGGAACTCAAATGTGCTTAAAAGAAAAAAACAAACAGTCCCATTACAAAGTGGGCAAAAAGGCTGGGCACAGAGGCTCACACTTATAATCCCAGCACTTTGGGAGGCCGAGCTGAGAGGATTTTCTGAGCTCACAGGTTTGAGACCAGCCTGGGCAACTTGGTGAGACCTCATCTCTTCAATAAATCAAAAATTAGTTGGACATTGTGGTGTGTGCCTGTAGTTCCAGCTACTTGAAAGGCTGTGGCGGAAGGATTGCTTGAGCCCAACAGGTCGCAGCTGTGGTGGCCGTGAGCGTGCCATTTCACTCCAGCCTGGGCGACAAAGTGAGACTCCAACTAATAAACAAAAACAAAACAAAACAAAGGGGGCAAAAGATGTGAACAGATACTTCTCAAAAGAAGACATACAAGCAGTCAAAAGATACATGAAAAAATGCTCAGCCTCACTAGTCATCAAAGAAATGCAAATTAAAACCACACTCAGATACCACCTAACTCCAATCAGGATGCCATCATCAATAACTCAAAAAACCACAGATGCTGGAGAGGATGCAGGGAAAAAGGAACTCTTCTACACTGTTGGTGGGAGTGTAAACTACCACAACCTCTGTGGAAAACAGTTTGGTGATTCCTAAAAGATCTGAAAATCAACCTTCCATATGACCCTGCAATCCCTCTACTGGGAATATACCCGGAGGAACTCAAATCACTCTGTGAAAAAGATACCTGAACATGCATGTTTATTGCAGCATTGTTCACAACAGCAAAAACATGAAACCAACTATGCTGCTCATCAAAAGAGTACTGGATTTAAAAAAATGCGGTACATATACATGATGGAATATTACGCAGTCACAAAGAAGGACAGAATTATGAGCTTCACAGCAACTTGGATGAACTTAGAGTCTATAATACTGAATGATCTATCACAGAAACAAAGAACTGAGTATCACATGTTCTCATTCATAAGTGGACCTTGAACAATTACTGTAATACTATAAGAAAAGAATTGGTAGTTGCGGGAAATTGCTGGGGGTGGGGGGCGGGATTGACAGTAGAGAGAATCTGCCGGGGGAGGGGGGTACACCTCATCAACAAGGGTACCTGCATAATGAACATTTGTATACCTAACCCTAAATTGTACCCCACATCTTTAAAATAAAAAATTTATTAAAAAAAAAAATATATATATATATATATATACATATATATATATAAAATTGAAGTCAGGCAGTGTGTTACCTCCACATTAGTTTTTTTTTTTTTTTACTTAGGATTGCTTTAGCTCTGTTGGGTTCCACAGCAACATTAAGACTGTTTTTTCTAATTTTGTGACATATGATGTTGGTATTTTGGTAAAGATTGTGTTGGATCTGTAGATTTCTTTGGACAATATGGTTATTTTAACAATACTGAATCTTGTGATCCATGAACATGAGATATTCTTCCATTTGTCTGTGTATTCTACAATTTCTTTCCTCAGTGCTTTATCATTCTCCTTGTAGAGATCTTTCCCACCTTCTTGGTTTGAGATAGGGTGTGTGTGTGTGTGTGTGTGTGTGTGTGTGTGTGTGTGTGTGTGTATCTATTGTAATAAATGGTATTGGGCCCTTGATTTGGTTCTTGGCTTGAATGTTACTAGTATATAAAAAAGCTACTGATTTTTGTTGTTGATTTTGTAGCCCAAGACTTTACTAAAGTCATTTATCATGTCTTTTTTATCATGTCTGCCTCTTGACGGAGTCTTTTGGGTTTTGTATGTATAGAATCATGTTATCAGTAAACAGGAAAAGTCTGACTTCCACCTTGCTGATTTGAATGTCTTTTGTTTATTTGCCTTGACAGATCGCTCTTGCTAGAAGTTCCAGTATGATGTTGAATAGGGGTGGTAAGAGTGGACAACCCTGTCTTGTTCTAGTTCTGAGGGAAAATTTTGAAAACTTTTCCCCATTAAGTATGATGTTGGCTGTGCTTCATCATACATGGCTCTTATTATTTTGAGATATGTTCCTTAGATGCTTAGTTTGTAGAAGGGATGTTATGAAGGGATATCATGTTTTTTGATTTCATGAAGGGATGTTAAATTTTATCAAATACCTTTTCTACATCTGTAGAAATTGTCATATGATTTTTGTTTTTACATCTGTCTATATGGTGGATCACATTTGTAATTTTGGATATTGAACCCCATGCATCCCTGGAATAAAACCCACTTGGTCATGATGAATTATTTTTTTGATATTCTGTTGAATTCTGTTTGCTGTTATTTTGTTGAGGATTTTTGCATCTATATATTCATCAGGGATATTGACCTGTAATTAATTTTATTTGTGTGTCCTTGACTGATTGTGACATCAGTGGTTTCACAGAATAAGTTAGCGAGGAGGGCCTCCTCAATTTTTTGGAATAGTTTCAGTAAGATTGGTAACACCTCTTCTTTGTATGTCTGATAAAATTTGGCTCTGAATTTGACTGGCCCTGGGCTTTTCTGGGGGGAAGAATTTTTATCACTGATTTAATTTCATTGTTTGTTATTGGTCTTTTCAGCGTTTCTATTTCTTCGTGGTTCAGTCTTGGGAAGTTGTTATCTTTCCAGAAATTTACGCATTTCCTCTAGGTTTTCCAGTTTGTTGTCACAGAGGTGTTCAAAGTAAGCTCTGATAAGCTTCTGCATTTCTGTGGTATCAGCTGTAATGTCACCTCTATCATTTCTGATGGTATTTATTTCAGTTCTCTCTCTCTCTTTTTAACTGGTTAGTCTAGCTAGCAGTCTGTCAATTTTGTTTATCCTTTTGAAGAACCAACTTTCTGATTCACTGAACCTTTGTATCGTCCTGTTTGGTCTCAATCTCATTTAGTTCTGCTCTGACCTTTGATATTTGTTCCGCTAGTTTTGGGTTTAGATTGTTCTAGTTTCTCAAGTTCCTTGAGCTGCAAGGTTAAGCTGTTGATTTCAGATCTCCCTTTTTGATTTAGTCGCTTAATGCTATAAACTCTCCTCTCAGAACTCCTTTTACTGTATCCCAGAAGTTTTGGTATGCTGTGTCTACATTTTCATTAGTTTCAACAAATTTTTTGATTTCTGCCTTAATTTTGTCATCTACCCAAGGGTTATTCAGATAGATCAATGGAACAGAATAAAGAACCCAGAAATAAAGCCACATATCTACAACCAAATTACCTTCAACGAAGCCAACAAAAATAAACAAAAGGAAAATAACACGATATAAATTGTACACTAAAGAAGCAAACACTTCCCAACTCATTTTAAGAGGCCAGCATTACCTGATATCAGAGAGATATTAGATGAAAAGAAAACTCCAGCTCAATATCCTTCATGAGCAACAAAGCAAAAATTCGGTAATACACAAAAAAGATAACACATCTTGACATAGGTTTAACCCAAGAATGCAAGACTGATTTAATACTTTTAAAATCAATGTAAACAAGCATTTTAACAGGTTAAAAAATTTTTAAACCATATTGTCTTCTCAGTAGATGAATACAAGTAAATGTTCAACACACTAGACAAAATTCAATACCCATTCATAAACAAAAGAAAAAAAACTCAGCAAATTGGAAACAGAAAGATGCTTCCTTAACCCGATAAAAGGACATGTATTAAGTATAATAGCTAACATACTTAATAATGAAAGACTAAGTGTATCCTCCCCTAAGATCAGGACAAGGCAAGGGTCTACATTCTCACCACTTCTATTCAACACCATAGTAGAGGTCCTAGTCAGTATAATTAACAAAAAAAAAGAAAAGGCATAAGTTGGAGAAAAAAGAGGTAGTTTTACCTTTATTCACAGACTACATAGGCATCTATGTAGAAAATGTTAAAGAATCTAACAAGAGGCTACTAAAATTAATAAATAAATTTAGCATAGTTGCAAGATTCAAAGTAAATATTAAAAATCAACTATATTTCTATACACTAGCAACAAAAAATTTGACAAAGAAAAAAGTTTATATTTTTTAAAGTATCAAAAAAATACAATATTTAGAAACAAATTTTTTTTAAATGTGAACCTCTATACTGAAACCTACAAAACATTACTCAGAGAAATGTTAAAAGACCTAAGTAAATTATATACCATGTTTGTAGATTACAAGGCTCAATACTGTTACAATTTCAATTCTCTCCAAACTGATTGATAGATTTGATGCAGTCCCAGTCCAAATTGACAAGCTGACTCTAAAATGTATTCAGGAACAAAGACCTAGTAGAGCCAAAACAATTCTGGAAAAGATCAAAGTTGAAATACTTATCAACCTGATTTTAAAACATATTATAAAGCTACAGTAATCAAGATGGTGGTATTGTTACGAGGACTGATATATATATATATCAATGGAACAGAATAAAGTACAGAAATATACCCATGATCCAATGATTCTTTACAAGGTGAATAATGGGAAATCCAATGAAAAAAGAACAGTCTTTCTACTAATGGTGCTGAAACAACTGGAAGTCAATATTTAAAAAATGAGCATTAACCTTTACCTCCTACATTTAAAAGTTAACTAAAAATGGATCCTAGACCAAAACACAAGAGCTAAACCTATAAAGTTTCAACACATAATATAGAAGAAATTCTTCATCTCTTGGATTAGACAAATATTTCTCAGATGGACAGTGAGCCATAAAAGAAAAAAATTTGATAAAATAGACTTAATCAAAACTTAAGACTTTTGCTCTTCAAAAGACAATGTGAAGAAAAAGGCATGTATACACACACACACACATATATAGCTAATCTATAGACTACAGATAGAACACATAACAAGACAACACAACTTTTTAAATGGACAAAGGATACGGACAGACTCTTTAAGACACACATGAATTACAAATGAAGACTGAAAGACATTCAACATTATCGGTCATTAAAGATATGGAAATTAAAAGCTCAATATCATCATACACCCACTAGAATGATTAAAACTTAAAACTCAGAATACCAACTTTGGCTAAGTTGAAGAAAAATGAACTCATATGTAACTGATGGGAATGTATCTAGCCACTTTGGAAACAGTCTGGCTACTACATGTAAGCAGTTGAAGCAGGAGATTTGCTTGAGCCCAGGAGTTTAAGGTTACGGGGAGCTATGATCGTGCCACTGCACTCCAGTCTGGGCAACAGAGCAAAATCTTGTCTCTTAAAAATGAACAAACATACATAAACAAAAAGCATAATGTGAGATTATACTATAAGAAGAAAACAAGAGAAACAATTATTAGAAAGAAAAATGAGAGCTTATAAACATTAAAAAACTTACATATATTACTAACCAAGGGTATAATGTGGCTATATGTAGTTTTAATCTTCGCTATACTTATTCTTATTCCCCAGGGATATGCTGCAAATCTGTAACAAGTTTTTTTAAAAACTATATGCTCTTATTTCAAATAGCTTCTATTCTGTTTGATGGCTTCTGTTTTATAGTCAAGGAAAGAAGAATATATCTGGTCCTTAAGGAACAGATTGTGAAACCAGGAGCGAGAGATTCTTAAGTGAATTGGGGCCCAGCTGCTGAAAAGGAGGCCCCATTGTGAGACATTTCTTAGCAAAATGTCAGTTTCAATGCCTCAGGTGCCAAGCATGGCCTTAAAGAGAAACACTAAGCACAGTTAAAGCAAACAGGCTAATGAGGGGAAAGAAGAAAACTGACATTGCTCCTTGTTCCATTGTTCACACACACACATATATATACACACTTTCACACTCAATTGGGAATAGGAGTTCTAACACTTTCCAAAGGATGACCTAGAAAGACAGGATGGTCGGCAATGCATATAAAGGACAGAACAGTTTTCTATCAACAAAGCTTACAATAGGAGCAACAGGGCATATAATTTGAACTATGGCACTCAAATTTCTCATCACTGTTAAAGTGTCCCCTGCCAAAAAGTAAAATATAATCAACATTTGGATTTTTTTTGTAGTGAGGAATTACATATTTACATAAAAATAGACACTGTTTAAACTGAAGACAAAGCCTGTCAATTAGGTTTAAACTATTTCAAATTAAATTACATATTATGGTCTAGTTCCATCTTCCCAGATGGAATGTCCTGTGTGTATTATTGTGACATATCAGCAGAGTCATGAAGGAAAAAGTTTTAAAAATGAAATAAAATTGGGGGGGTATGTACATGTACACGCACGTGTGTGTTTACATACAGAGCCATGAGCTCATGCCCAAAACACACTAAATAATTAAATAAAGCTAAAACATGTTAAAGTATTCTAGTAACATAATAAATAATGAACCAAGTGCCTAGCTGAATAGTTTATGACACTATAATATGAAACCTTAAAAATCCCATAATCATATTTTTTAAAAGATACTTAAAATATTCTAGTTAACACTGATTATTCTTTCTGAATAAAATAATGAGTTCAAATATATAGTATTCTCAAAGCTGAGAACTTACTGAAGGCAAAATAAATGTCAAATTGTTGGCTAGTCCAATAATAAGCAGGATCCAAAGATTTTTTTAAATCATTAATGAATTATACATTTTTTAGCAAAGGTACATGCAGAATTACAGCATGAACTGAAGGAACTATGAATTCTATTTGCTCACAAAAACACAACAAAAGAGGAAAGTTATAATCAAGCAATAAAACTGAAAGTGGGATTCATCATCAGAAACAGAAAAAAAAGACACCCATGTGGCTTTCCACAGAAGCAAATCAGCACACACAAACTTTCTTCATAGGACATTCCTCTCCCACAAAAATCAGAACAAGGTACAATTTACCCATTATGAGATTGCAATGTTTCCAAAAGTCAAGTATACCTCAATAATGAAAGATATATTGGAGATTATAAGCCATGGCTTCTCTTCTCCCCTTACAACTGAACAAAAGCACCATACAATCTTCTAACCTGTCAATTTACTCCACACCCTTAATCCACTTTCTCAAAGCATTAATTATGCAGTTTTATCTGCCATGTCGCTTCCTTTTTACTGTCTTAACTAAATAGTGTACTTCTTCATGCCAAACTTAAAACTGTCAAGAAATACTGGCCACTCTTTCCCTAAGGCAGCCCTTACTATATTGACATTTCTTTCAAGAAATATTACACAGAAGATATATTGTTATATAACGAATGGTATAGTTATTGATATATAATCTATTAATGCGTTAAGTATATTATATATCTCATTTGGGGTAAATTCAATAAACAGTTGAGGAAAACTGAAAGGTGAATTTTCAGGTCAACAAACATTTTCAAAATACCTTCTATACACCAGATACTGGGAAGCACTAAAGACATAGAGACAACTATGGATAAGTGTGATATGGGACAGACGTAGAAACAAGTTACTGCAATACAAAGTTCCAAAACAAAACACTGGAGGATAAAGCAATTCCTTAAAGTAAATAAATACACTGTACAATTTTTTATATCTCATGTTATTTTCATTATGCTATCATGAACCTTATCATATCATTTTACTCAACTCAAAACTGTTATTTAGTAAAAAATTCCTTCCCACCTCCCACTGCCACCTCTTCATGCTGGGCCTTGCTTTATCACTCAGAGAAATTTTAAAAGATGGAAAAGGGAAGAAACGCAAAACTAGAAATATGGCTGAAGATGTAAGAGGGACCAAAAAAGAACAGTGCATTTCCAAAGAATACATATGTTAGACTCGCATGAGGAGAAAGAACATTAGGTTTTCTTAGAGTTTATAAGGAAGATAGGTGGTTAAGTACTGTTCATTCAAAGATATTACAGACTGTATTCTAAAACAATGAATTGATGGACCTTCAGTCAATGGAGCAACTTACCATGAAGTAATCGTGAGAACAAAAACCTGATTTTTAAAAATGAGTTTATACTACATGGGTAATTCCTATAGACAAGGACTACCTTGCCACCCTGCCTAGAACTAACAGAGTAGATGACAACAATAAATAAACTCTGTTGCAACATCCTTCACTGTCTGCAGGCTTTAGACTGGTGAGGCCTGAGCAAACTCAGAGGGCTTGAAGTCATCACAGGGAGAGTATTTTTCCACCTTCCCTTGCTACCTTCCATAGACGTGAGAAAAGAAAGTATCAGAGACAATCCATCCCCAAAAGTATCTGGGAGAATGTGACTACTCTCATTCCATCACTCAAGAGAATAATCAATCTGGATTTAGTAACTCAAGTGATAAGGATAAGCTCAACCTGATCATTTCAAAAACACTCACTAAAACAAAAAAAATCTGACTAGCCTTTTATTCCTGAGTCCCTGATATACAAGGCTCACATGGATTCAACACATTCTAATTTTGGTTTCTCTCTCACAATCCAGTTTGTCATGAAAATAGATTCCCCAAGCTCCTTTTCCCTCAACTCTCACCCTCTCCTTTCTTCTCAACTTTCTAAGAATCACCAGCCCATTTACTGAACATTAAAAGTATACTCCGCTAACTCATCAGCAATACTATTACCTTCTAATACTACCAGCCACTGTGGAATGCAGCTCATGCCCATCAGGTACCATTAACAAGATTATCTTCCCAATTCTTCTGCATTTAAGTGCAATTCATCATATCTAAATTCAGCAAAGAACTGATCAACATTGTGGCAAATACACAGGCTGGTTGACTCTCAACCTCCTTCTTCCTTGCTTGACTATCAAAAACAGCAGATGAAGCAAAATATTTGCTCTTCCAAACTAAGGAGGCCATGAGGCACAGTACTGGCATGAGCAGGATTTGGCTGAGGATGAGGAATAAGGGACAGGAATTCTGAGAAAGCATTTGCTCCCCTGATGAGGAAGAGAGGAGGTAGCTGATCTTCCTAATTCCTAACATGGGCATGATAACGGAAACTAAGCAGTTACACATCTTGCAACTGAGAGGCAGTACGCATGAGAGTGAATATGAAAGGATTTAAAAGACACACCCTGAGCTACTGCAGTCCCTTGAGCAAACAACTATCTCAGGTTGAGTGAGAAAAATAACTCCTACTTGTTTAAGCTACTATTCAATGACTTTTAAAAGACATTTCTAATTGGTAAAATTCCCAAGATGCCAATTGACATGCTTATGCTCACCAACACAGATCCAAAGAGGAAAGGAAAAAGGACTTTTATGCCTACTTCCCACAAAGAGGAAAAGGAAGACATCATTAAAGATCATGAGCAGACAGGTTGGGAACGGTGGCTCATGTTTGTAATCCCAGCACTCTGGGAGGCCAAGGTAGGAGGACTGCTTGAGCCCAGAAGTTCGAAATCAACATAAAAAACATAGTGAGACTTCTTCTCTATTAAAAACAAATTAAAAAAAATAAGCCAGGGGCGTTGGTATGTGCCTGTGGACCCAAATAAGCCTCTCAGGAGGCTGAGGTGGAAGAATCACCTGAGGCCAGGAGGTCGAGGCAGTGGTGAGTCATGACCATACTGCTGCTCTCCAGCCTGGGTGACAGTGAGACCCTGACTCAAAAAAAAAAAAAAAAAAAAGAACAAAAGCACAGAAACAATGGGTCAGTCCGGTGCCCTGGCCAAAATCTTGGGGCCGGACGAAAATTGTGAC
>CAUYQG010120267.1:0-11494 GCA_963574415.1 Tarsius wallacei | reverse complement strand
ACAGGCGTGCACCACCACATCCAGCTAATTTTTTTGATATATTGTAGAGACAAGATCTTGCCAAGTTGCCCAGGCTGGTCTCGAACCCTTGGTCTCAGGCAATCCTCTCACCTCTGCCTCCCAAAATGCTGGGATTACAGGCATATGCCACCATGCCTGGTCCCTAATAGTTTTTAAAATGGATTTATAAAACCAAATTTACACATAAAAGAAAAAAATCTATTTCTGGGTCAATTACTTTCAAGCAACGTAAGAGGGAGAATGTATATATTAGGAGTCCCAGGGAATTTAAGGATGCTTAGGAATGACAGTTGGCTACAATCAGATCTTGTTTTCTCTTTAGAATAAACTCATTACTTCCTTCAGGAGAGAAATGTTCAAAGTTTCAGGATAAGTGTTACTTACCACATTACAAAGTAGTTCAAATGTGGAAACATTTAAAATGTATTTTAAATTATTTTAACGAGCCAAAGAGGTATGAAATCTAACTTTGTACATAAAGAAGATTCAGTTGTCAAAGGGAAGGACATCCTTCTCCAAATACACCATTAAAATGTTTATAGTTTTTCTTCTGCAGTTATCGGGTGCAGTTAGGTCAGTTAGGTCAAGGTGGTTGAAGGTGTTGTTCAAATCTTATATGTCTTTATTGATTTTTTAAAACATGTTCTATCAATTCCTGAGGAAGAGTTTTTTAATTCTGTTAATTTTTGCTGTATGTACTTTGAAGCACTTATTATTGTACGCACACTTACAATTGTCTTTCTGATGTAGTGACTATTTTATCATTATGAAATATCCCCCCTCATCTCTGATAATCCTCTGTCTAGAAACCTACTTTATATGATACACAGCCACTCCAGACTTTTTATGCTTATACTTTGTGGATATGATTTTTTAGCCATTTACTTTCAACCTATCTGTGTTTTTATATTTAAATAGCATCATTGGTAAACAGTATATCATTGAGTCTTACTTTTTATTTATTATTATTATTATTATTATTATTTTTTGAGTTGGAGTCTCACTCTGTCGCCCAGACTGGAGTGCAGTGGCCACTCCCGGCCACCGCAGCCTCGACCTGTTGGGCTCCGGCGATCCTTCCGCCTCAGCCTTCCAAGGAGCCAGAATTACAGGCGCGCACTACCACACCCGGCTAATTTTTGATTTATTGTAGAGATGAGGTCTCGCCAAATTGCCCAATTGGGTCTCGAACCCCCGGGCTCAGGCAATCCACTCACCTCGGCCTCCCAAAGCGCGGGATTACAGGCTGAGCCACAGAGCCCGGCCGAGTCTTACTTTTTAATGGCTTCTGACAATCCTTCCATTTTAATTGAAGTGTTTAGTTCATTCAAATGTAGAGTAATTATTACTATGAATGGATTAAGGCCTGATTGTACCATTTGTTTTGCTTGTCCCATCTGATTTTTGCTCCTATTATTGACATCTTTGGGATAAATTGAATAATTTTTAAATTCCACCTTAATGTATTACTTTTAGCAAAACCTCCTTGAGGTTTTTTTTAATGGTTGCCCCAGAAATGCCTTAACCATCCTTAACTTTTCATAGTGTTTTAAAAGTTAATATTGTACATCACATAAAATACAAAAACCTATATTCTATTTCTACTGTAAGCTATAGTTGTCAAATGCATTACATCTACATGTTAGAAATTCTATTATAGAATGTTATCACTTTTGCTATGAACGGTCATGCACTTTAAAGAAATTATGAAGAAAAAAGAGTTTTTGTGTTTACCCACATATTTGCCTTCCGGATGCTCTTCATTTCTTCCTGAACAACGAGGTTTCCATCTGGTATTACTCCCCTTCTGTCTAAAGAACTTCATTTAGCATTTCTTGTAGTACATGTCTGCTGGTGATAAATTCTCAGTTTTCTTTTAAGCAAAAATATCTTTAACTTGCCTTCATTCTTGCGTGATATTTTCATTTCATTTCATGAAGGTTATTTCCAGATAAAATATTCTGGGTTGACATTTTCTTCTTTTTAGAACTTTAAAGATGTCATTTCACTTGATTCTGATGAGAAGCCAATGATATTTCAAATTTTGATTTCTCTCATTAATGCCATTTTTCTCTGGCTACTCTAAAGATTTTATTTTTACTTTTGCTTTTCAACAGTTTGGCTCTGCTGTTCCTAGGTGTGATTTTTATTACATCCTGCTTGGGCTTCAATGAGCTTTTTGAATCTGGTGGTTTATGTCTTTCACTGAATTTGCGGAAGTCTCAGTCACTATTTTTTTCAGTTGGAATCATATATATATATATATATATATATATATATATTTTTTTTTTTTTTTTTTTTTTTAAGATGAAGATCTCGCAATGTTGCCC
The DNA here is from genome assembly GCA_963574415.1 of Tarsius wallacei. NCBI lineage: Eukaryota > Metazoa > Chordata > Mammalia > Primates > Tarsiidae > Tarsius > Tarsius wallacei. The sequence goes on along the minus strand of CAUYQG010120267.1, from coordinate 9,143 downwards.
AGGGTGGTCTTAAGTTCCTGGGCTCAAGTTATCCTCCTACCTTGGCTTCTTGAGTAGTTGGGACTACAGGAACACCGCTGCCCCTGGCTTCAGGTTTAAAATTTAAATACAAAAAGTGAACACTGGCTTTTAAAAAATGAAAACACACAGATAAGCCTAATAAACAAATGTACAGAGAAAATGAGCTCCTGCTCTGTCCTCCACAGTCCACGCTCACCAAAGCTGTTGCTGGCCTTACTCCTTCACAACATATCTAGGAATTCTCAGTGGTGCTTTGCTGCAGGACATTTCGTCTGTTTCACATTGAGTGTACATCCTTCCCCAACATTTCCATTCTTTCGAAAAACCAAAAAAAGTCATTAATGGTCAGGGTGCATTCCTCCACTGGCAACAAACAGTCCTTGCGCCACTTGGGATAGTGAGATCAACCGGTTAGGGGTAATTTAGCAAAAGGGCTGGAAGGCCAGAGCTAGCATAACCCTCTGCACCTGGGATATCTGAGTGAGAAGAGAGAAAAGGGGGCGGGAAAATGTGGAGGGCACGTGAGACAATGTGGGGAGAATTCTCCCCACCAGGTTTAGGTAGATCCATGTGCCAAGATTTTTAAAAAAATCCAAATAACCCGCAGTAAAAAGACTACCGAATCTCAAACTTCTCCCACCAAGATGGCTCATGTGTGGCAGTAACAATCCAGACCTTTCCAGGAAGCAAATGAAGGGCAAGCCCCTGGCATTCCTCCTGACAGCCCTGGGTTACGCCCCAGAGGTACTTGCTGTGGCTTCAGTTGCTGCTGTTGTTCCATTTGTGACTTCTCAGTTTCAAAGCTAGCAGAAAAAGCCAGGACAATAAAGAAAGTGGTCCCAGTGTGGAAAATCTGTACATCTTTTGAGCCACAAAGAGGGAGAGATCAAAATGACTCCAGCCACAGGCCAGACCTTCTCTGGGAACGTGTCCATCAGACCCCATTTCTCGATGTCAGGGTCTCATTTGGCTCCTCGTGGTCATCCTCTTCCAGCTCCTGCTCAGCCTTCTCTATGCTGACTTTTGTGGGCAACGTGTCCATGGACAGGGGTGCCCCAGGATCATAGCAGCAGTGGCAGCGGCCATGGCTAGAGGCTAGAGGCCCGTTACTTCTTCAAATTTTTCATTCTGTCCTATTTTCTCTTTTGGAACCCTATATATGTTGGCTCTTTTGACATTATCTTATAGGTCTCTGAGGCACTGTTCCTTATTTTATTTTTCTCTCTGATCTTGGTCAACTCCTGGAATATGGCTTTGTAGTGTTCTTTATGTCCGCGATTTTGTTATAAACATCTGGAACAACGGAACATTGATTTCCAATCCTCTACCTCCAAGTATAACTTTTCTGTTATACTTATTCTCATCTTAAGGGTATCCAGCTAAAATTTTTTCAGATATGTGCTTTTCAATTCTAGCATTACCTTTTGTGTGTGTGTGTGCTTAATGGTTTCTTTTTCTCATCTGAGGTTTCCTGTTTTCATTCATTACAAATATATTTTCCTCTAAGTTTTTTGGACATGGTTATAATAGCTGCTTTAAAATCCTTTTCTCTAATTCCAACGTCTGGTTCACCTTGGAATAACTGATTGACTTGGGGTCACATTTTCTTATTTCTCCACATGTATAGTCGCTTTAGGTTCTTTCCTAGACACTTGGATGAACTTAAGCTCTAACTCAGTTCAGTTCTTTTTTTTTTTGAGTTGGAGTCTTACTCTCTCACCCAGCCTGGAGTGCAGTGGCCGCTCCCGGTCACCACAGGCTCGACCTGCTGGGCTCCGGTGATCCTTCCGCTCAGCCTTCCAAGTAGCTGGAACTACAGGTGCGCGCTACCACGCCTGGCTGATTTGTGATTTATTTTAGAGATGAGGTCTCGCCAAGTTGCCCGGGCGGGTCTTGAACCCGCGGGCTCAGGCAATCCACTCATCTCGGCCTCCCAAAGTGCTGGGATGACAGGCTGAGCCAACGAGCCTGGCCTCAGTTCAGTTCTTTAAGCCTTATCTGCCCTATGCATATATAGTTTAGCAACTACATGTGTCATTTAGGTAAACTGCTTTGGATACAAGCATCTTAACTACATCTCTGAAGGAATAACTAGATATGACTGATTAATTTTTAACGGGAATTAGTGTAGAGTCTTTGAAAATGATAACACATAAGACTATTAACCCATAGCTGAAATTCATAACTGGAGGGCTCAGAGATTGTTATATACTTTTGACTTAGTACAAATTTTGATTTCAAAAAACAAGTCAAATTTGAGCTGAACTCAGAACATATCAGATAAAATTCCAGGAGAAAAATGTTTTTACATATGACTAAAATACATAAGGGAAAAAATGAAGGCTATTATTTGATAATGTGGCCCCATATCTCTTCTTACATACCCACCATTTTTCATTAGCCTTGCTTCACTTCTAAAGATTTTAATCTCTCTAATTCTTCCTTTATTCTGCATTTATTGCCAATTTGATTTCATTTATACTTATGCCCATAAGCATGTTCCCAAAATGTGTTCTATATCCCTACAGAGACTATAAGTATCTCCTGGGCACAGATCAAAGCTTTGAGTTAGTTTAAACCCACACACAGCAGTTACTTACATATGTTGATTATTCTTTTTCCAGTGAATCTTATCAAGACTGAGATGGACAAATTGGGTTTTAAATTTCCTCAGTACTATGTATATAGTTGTTTTCTTTGTTGAACCTGGGACTCTCACAAGACTCAATAACAGGTATACACATGGCTAAGATTTATTACAGCAAAGTATACAGTGCAAAAGCAACAGGGAGAAGCATCAGTGGAGTCCAGAGAGGTCCAACACAGGTTCTGATGTCCACTGTCTGAAGCCACGCAGGAATTCTCTCTCTCTCTCAGCAGACTATAGATATATGTGGATTATCTCTGCCCACAGAAGTCCACTGAGTCTCAGAGTCCAAGGCTTTTGTGGGGGGCTGGTCATGTAGTATATTCTGCTATGCAGTTGGCTGTGGCAACCAAAAACTCAGGGCTCAAACAATAAAACCAGGTGCATTTTATGAATCTTGATGTGTGTGCAAAGCAAGTTTGAAGCAAGTATAGAATGTTCCATTGTTCCAGATGCTTATAACAAAATCATCATCACTGACATAAAGAACACTACAAAGGCCATATTCCAGGAGTTGATCAAGCGTCAAAGATTCCCTGGAGACAAGCAAGAAGTAACAAGACCTGCTGCATTGTTTCCTCAGAAGGCACTGGATATCCTTTCTTATCACGGCTACTAATTCCTGGCTTAGTAATAGGAATCATACGAAGCCCATTCAGACTGAGCATGTGCGAAGATATTTTTCAATCTAATTTATCTCTAAATCATTTCCTCTAGAAACCCTTCCAAACATATTGTAGCCTCCAATCTCTATAGCTAGCTGTTCTTTACAATCTACATATAGGAAGCAGAAGTTTATGCCATTTGGAAGAGGAGGCCTAACAGAGAGCCCAAAGTTGTAAAAGCTACAGGGTTTATAATCTTTGTATGGTTTATATCTGTAGTTTGCCTGGGCACAGTGGCCCACATACCAGTACTCCCAGCTACTTGAGAAGCCGAGGGAGGAGGATCACTTGAGCCCAGGAGTTCGAGACGAGCCTGGCAACATGGCAAGACCCTGTCTCTAAATAAATCACAAAATAAAATAAATGACTATCATTTCCCCGCAAACCTGCTTTGCCTCCTGAATTTTCTGTTTCATATACTCTTGACATGATCTACCTTTGGCTCAAACCAAAACCTCAGATGACATCTTCTCCCTCCATTCCCCAAATAGTCGCTAAGTCCAATCGCTCTTGCCGCCTACGAATGTCCTGCATCTGTTTCCTTCTTTCCATATGACCTCATTTCCCTTTCTGGCTTTTCCTTCCCTCTCCCCACGGCCACTGTTCACTGTCACAGAGTGGCCAATCCCATTCTTTCCTAGAAAGCAATACATCGCACACTGAAGAATAATTTTCTGAAAAAGCTATCTTACACAATGAATATTGAGTATTGTAACCACTCAAGTCACTATTTTCAATTACTTCCTGTGTGTTATGGATCTACTCGTATCTGTTTTATTGGAAAATAAATTCATTTCTAACCCGAACTGAAAAAAATTATGTCCCTTAGGATGGAATCAATTTCTTGGAGTTCTCTGAGCCATGCAACAGAAATAATAGCTGCTTCCTGTGCCTCATCCTCTCTTTGCTTCATGACATCTGGAGTCTTCTCCCAGTCTTCTTCTTTTCTCTACTACTATGTTCAGATTCTTCTTCATTAGATGTTTCTGCCAAATTTCATTCCTACAGAGATTACACTTCAATAGAAGACTTCAGCAAAGGATTCCTTCTTGGGCAGTTATATATATAGGTCCTTTCTGAGGCAGTCAACAGAAGTGAAAGATGGCATTAACACATAACATCAATCAATACATGAATTTTAAAACATCTGATTCACAAAAATGATAAAAATGGTTTCATCTTAACCTAAAGTACTCAAGTGAGACCCTGCAAAAATGTGAAAAAGATACACAGAACCTCTCCTAGACTGCTAAAAAAAAAAAAATTTCACAAAAAATGTGTTTCAAGCCAAAACTGCCTAGATTAATTTCTAAAGTAGGAAATCTTCAAAAACTTCAAACTTACCAATTGTGGTATTTCATGGTTGTAATTTTGTGTCATAATATATGTGCAATTCGAATGCTAGTATTTAAAGGACAGACATTATAACAACAGAAGTAGAAAAATTCTCATAAAAGTTAACTCGACCTAAATATTTAGTGTTATCTACTTATGTATTCCTTTCCTAGTAGATAAATATGCATAAAGTTCTTTGTTTCCTTTATATTTGAAAGAAAGTTAAAACAATTTCTTTTGAGTTGGAGTCCCACTCTGTTGTCCAGGCTGGAGTGCAGTGGAACCATCACGGCTCATTGCAGCCTCAGCCTCCTGGGTGCAGGTGATTCTTCTGTCTCAGCCCCTTCAGCAGCTGGGACTATAGGTGCGTGCCACCATGCCCGGCTAATTTCTCAATTTTTTTGTAGAGGTGAGGTCTGGCTATGTTGTCCTGGATGTTCTCGAACTCCTGGGCTCAAGCAATCCTCCCACCTTGGCCTCCCAAAATGCTGGGATTACAGGCCTAAATTTTGTTAAAACAATACATGCACCAATTAAAAAAAAAAAAATCAAATGTGCAAAAGGATAAACTAAATCTCTAGACAGATATCACTGGACTATTCTTCCAGAGATATTTTACCTGAACACAAAATTAGCATTATATGGGATAGCCTAAAAATAATATCATACAAGGAAATGACTGGACTTTTTTGAAATTATTTTTGAACAATATGCCAACTTTCAGTCAATGATTTTGGGTAGATAAGTAATATTTAAAAATCTGTTAGCTGTGAAAGATAAATACATGCTAAATTGCTGGATTAAACTGACCAAGTGAAGAGCCATTAATGTAACAATAACTCCAATAAGACCTCATTAAATAATCAATTAGAATCACTTAAAAGGAAAAAGCGATTTAGTGAAAAGCACCTCCCGGTCAATAGCATCAGTTTCATTTTTAAAAGACCATTCTTTAGCTAGTGCTGAAGGCATAAGGCATTGACCCTTGAAAATAAGTCTAAAGGATACATGGTTTCTAGTACTTTTGATTTTGTGATTATTTTGAGCATTATTTTTCAGGAAATTCTAATTTTCCGTTAGAGGTGACATTAAATTTGCTGTAAGACTTCACAGAAGGCCAGGCGCGGTGGCTCAAGCCTGTAATCCCAGCACTTTGGTAGGCTGAGGCAAGAGGATCGCCTGAGCTCAGGGGTTTGAGACCAGCCTGGGCAACTTGGTGAGACCTCGTCTCTACAATAAATCAAAAAATAAGCCAGGAGTGGTAGCGCGCACCTGTAGTCCCAGTTACTTGGAAGGCTGAGGTGGAAGGATGGCCGGAGCCCAGCAGGTTGAGTCTGTGTGGCCGTGAGCACGCCATTGCCCTTCAGCCTGGGCAACAGAGTGAGACTCCAACTCAAAAAAAAGACTTCACAGAAAAGAAATCATGTAATAATATCCCAAGTTCCAAGTTTTAAACGTTTTTCCTGTGGGCGCTCTTCTCCTTTCGAGAATGCTTATCAGCCAGAAAATAAGACAATTATTTTACTCTTAAATGCTTAGGGGTACACTTATTTTATGAATTGCCGTATGGCACTGGGCAAGTTACTTATCTTCTCTGGGTCCCGATATCATCACGTGTGAAAAGTTGACCTGGAGGTGATCTGCAGTTGTGATCCTCAACCTCTCCCTCAGCGCTATGTACATGACGGTCATAAACCACCATCAGCAGCAGAGGCTCACCCGCTCGGCGAGGCTGCCTGTTGCTTGCTCTTCCTTTGCAGAAGTCGCTGATCTAAGATCACTTTCAGCATTAACAGAATTTGAGTCTATAGTGACCACGAGACTAAAATCTCCATCTGAAATTGCGTGACCTTGAGATGTATTTTTTCCTTTCTGTTTTTTTGTTGTTGTTGTTTGTTGAGTCGGAGTCTTACTCTGTCGCCCAGGCTGGGGTGCAGTGGCATGCTCACAGCCACCGCAGCCTCGACCTGCTGGGCTCCAGCGATCCTTCCGCCTCAGCCTTCCAAGGAGCTGGAATGACAGGCGTGTGCCACTACGCCCGGCTAATTTTTTGATTTATTGTAGAGGTCTCACCATGTTGGCCAGGCTGGCCTCCAACCCGTGGGCTCAGGCAATCCACTCGCCTCTGCTTCCCAAAGTTCTGGGATGACAGGCTGAACCACTGTGCCCAGCCTCCTTTCCTTTTTTTTGAGACAGGGTCTCGCTCTGTCACCCAGGCTGGAGTGCAGTGGTGGAATCAAGGCTCACTTCAGCCTCTGACTCCTGGGCTCAAGTGATCCTCCCGCCTCAGCTGCACAAGTAGCTAGGACTACATGCATGTACCACCACCACTAGCTAATTTAAAAAAAAATTTTTTTTTTTAAGAGACAGGGTCTCCTATTTTGCCCAGGATGGTCTCAAACTCCTGGCCTCAAGCAGTCCGCCCACCTTGACCTCTCAAACAGCCAGGATTACAGGCCTGAGCCAATGTCCCCTGGTGTGATTCCCCCACCCCATTTCCCCCTTCATTCAACCTCTATTTTACTGAGCCCCGTGCAGGGCTCTAGCACGATGTTCCTTAATAAAAACATCTTTTTGTAAAGTTCTTGGTTATATATATATATATATATACACATATATGCCAAGGATGAAGGCTATGCTATCACAGCTTCCAATATATTCCCTTCCTACGGAGACAGAACAGGGATGGAACTCAACCTCCACTCCACTCTCTACACATACCCTGACTGCTAGACCTTACAAGTTACCTGAAGAAACAAACGTTTTCCTACAAATCTTACTCAAGAAGAATTAACCTCTCCACCTGCATGCCCCCCAAGTCAAGATAATTGACCAATCCTAACACCTTGCCTCATTATAATACAAAATCTCCACTCCAGGCAGGGCTTACCTGCCATTTTTGGTACATGGGATGCATGGAGTTTGTATCTACTCTACATTTGCAGTTAGGATCCCTCCCTAACCATGCTAACTTTGATGCTACACCCCTTCCTTTACTTAATAAAAGGCCCTGTCACATCCCCTTCAGAGAGCCTGCTGGAGAATTCTTCCTCCTGAGCCATCCTTTATGCTGAGCATAAGCCCCTAATAAAGCCTTGTCTGGGGAACCATTTGGCCTCCTATCAATTTCCATTACATGAGAACCTAAGAACTCACAGTCAGTAACACTACCACTCTTATTTCCATTTGATGAAATTAATAAGAAAATTGCTGTACAACAAAGTAAGAGTAGCATCTGATAGCCACTGTGGCAAGCTTTATTTAACTCAAGGTTTCAAAGAAGAGTTCGTTCAAGGCTTTAGTTTTTACTCAAGGTTTGGCAACTCCCAGATTCTAGGCAATTGTTGGGTTTATTGAGTACCTGCAAAAACATTTTAGGGTAAGAAAGAACTCACTGAGAAAAAGGGGTATGCACGAGGAATGTGTTGGCATCTTTTCATCATTTTTACAGATCTAGCTAGTACGCTATTTGTACAGGTTGAATAATTCATATCCACTATGTCAACTATTTAATTTTGGACAAATGTTAAAGTTTCACCAGCAAAATTAGGCCAGAATTTCAGTTTTGAACATAGAGTATAAAGATTTATAATCTCTCTTCCTTAAATTAAAAACTCTTTCCACTGCCTTTAGAAAACATAATTGCATAATTCAAACTCCTTCAATACTGTGACCTAGTTCCCCCTCTTGATGTTATAAACGGCTCATGTAGCTATGGTAACCATCCAGGGAAAATTGAATGTTTTTCTGGTCAGCACTATGCAAAGTATACCATATGTGTTATTTTTTTCTCTCTGAGAATGTCAAGGGGATAATATGTTTGCTTGCTTTCTTGGTTATGAGAATATATTTTATTACACCCAATTTCCTCTTGACTATAGTCCCAGTAATTGACAATTCCTTCATTAAAATGTTTTAGAATCATTTTTTACTTAGTAGTCATCCTAAATGTTGAACAGTACTATAACCCATAGTAGGACTGACCATTTATACCAATGTTCATACTGCCTACCATAGGGACTCCATGTATAGGCTGACATTGCCAGATTTCTAATACTCTTAGAGAATCTGATATTTCTTTTTCTCCTTTTTTTTTAAATTTGGGCTTTTTCCTCTCTTTTTCTTGGTCAGTCTAGCTACGGTGATATTTTCTTAACTTTGTCCTTTAGTCCTAGCCAAAGTGTTTCCTTAAAGCAAAACACTGTTAAAATGTAATTACATCTCAGGGAACATATTTATATACTGACATGAGTCATCTCCAGTTTGTAATGACTTTTATATATCTTCTTTGTATCTCTATTTTTAATACTTTCTACAACTAGTGTGTACTTATGTAATAAAGTAAAAATGCTTTAAAAATTATTTAAATTTTTTTATTTAAATATAAAAAATTCTCCCCTTGTTTAAACAATAATAAATCTAGACCCTAAGTAGACCAATAACAATCCAGGAAATTGACTATATTATAAGAAAAC
>CAUYQG010120266.1:0-34652 GCA_963574415.1 Tarsius wallacei | reverse complement strand
GCCCGGCTGATTTTTTGATTTATTGTAGAGATGAGGTCTCGCCAAGTTGCCCAGGCGGGTCTCGAACCCGCGGGCTCAGGCAATCCACTCACCTCAGCCTCCCAAGGCGCGGGATTACAGGCTGAGCCACCGAGCCCGGCTGGTATTAGGAGTCTTGTAAACAGCTATTTGATTACGAAGGTGAAAGATTCCTAGGCTCACAGAAACCAAATGCTGAAATTATTTTTCTGTCTGCTTACTTTCTACCTAGGTTAGGTAGTATGATGCCTAGGCTCTCCATGTTTCTTTAGAACAACTTAGACTGAACCTCCCCTGTTTGACATCTGGATGCAGGAGAGGCTGTCCAAAGCTGTGATTTGTGAATGGCTGTATCCACCAGGGTGCTTCTCACACATAAGCCTAATTCATTGTCCTATTCAATTTTCTCTTCAAGTTATCATGCTTGAGACATATTTAGAATTTTGGAACGAGAGAGTCAGAAGGAGTCTTTGAGATCAACTGGTACAACCTTTTCATTTTACACTCACAACTGATAACTGCATTCCAATTTGTCACCAACATCGCTTCTGGCATAATTAGGGCTCTAACACTGGGAAAATGGGAACTGTTGCTCTTCCCTACATTCTCAGAAAGGCCAAGGTCACAGCCACCCCTCCCCCAGGCAGCCTTGCACACAGTTTTCACTGTTTCCTTTCTGCTGCTGTGTGAGGCAGCTTATAAAGCAACAGCTCTTTGTTGCTGAGGGAAGAACAAAACCCTGGCCTCCCAGCAGTGGAGAGATTTATAAGAGCTCAAGGAAGGTCAAAAGGGTAAATTACCCTGTGACTTGTATATAATCAGCATCTTCTAGCGTGCTACAGGATGAGGCTGATTACATGGAAGGCAAAGGTGAAGACAATGGAGCATAAATAATCAAAGAAAATGAAGCTTGAACAGGTTATGGTCCTCATATATTTTCAGTCTTTACACAGCGTTCTGCTAAATCTATTCTGTAAGGGCATTTAGAAGGAACAAATCTTAAAGATTATTCCCTGATTTTTCTAAAAGTAGGAATAGGAAATGACTTGTTATTGTGTGTGACTTTCTTTAAGAGTCAAGAAAGAATATGCCCATCAATTGGAAGAAATGGCCCAGAATTAAAAAGCATAATTATGAAGGAGTCATTTTCATTTGGAGGAATCAGCGAAGACTTCAGGGAGGAGGTGAAACTTGCACATTTCTTTCCCCTCTGTCCTGTTTCTTCTTTATTGTTTCTTTTAGGGATAACTGAGAGGATGTGACAGTATTTAGGTAAAACTGGGATGATTATATCATTATTTCTCTCTCACTGACTCTCTCTCTCTCTCTCTCTCTCTCTCACGCACACATGCACATATGCACACACACACACACCGAAGCATATAAATTTCAAGTGTCCATTATATCCTGGGAATTTTTTGTCTCGAGTTAATTTCCCTTTAGCACTCAGCACGCTGCACTTCAAGTGCTCACTAAGTGATAGTAAACTCCATGAGGGCAGAAAATTTGTTCATTTTGTTCACTACCATGTGTCCAGCACCTGGCATATTGCCTAGCATAGACAGTGTGTCCACTAAATATCAGTTGAATTAATTAATCATTATGGAGTCAGTTCTTTGAACAGCTATGTGGCCTGAATGGCTATGATTTCAAATTAAACATAGAAGAACATATTCCCCAGCAGTGTTTTTCCACACCCCTTAACCTTTACAAGGGTCACCTCCCACCTGCCACATCCTTGCAGGATTCCAGAGCCTAGCAAACTGTAGGCACTTGAATATTGGTTTAATGGCATAATGGATACATTGTAGAAATTATTTAATAAAGCAATCATAATAGACCTAAAGGTTTTAGGAAAGCCTCCTTCAATATAAAATGCACAAACTCTTTTAAGTAACTAAATTAAGAAAGACTAAAATTATAACGAAATTTTAATTCTCTACTTGAATGCTTTCCAGCTATTGCTGTAAGACATAACTGACATTTCAATTATATTGACCTTCCCCCTAAAAATAATCTCAGGTTTATAATAAATTCACGTATTGAAGAGTTTCCACATTCTGTATAGCATTTGTGTGTTCATATAATCACCACGTACATGTCCATACTAAAGAAGATACCAGTTATTGTTCATGATATGGAGGAACTGTTAGCACATTCATTAATTGGGGCATTTTTAGGTGTTTCTGATAGAAGTATAGCCTTTTTTTGAAGCCATATACTTACCATAAAACCGTCAGTGCATATTTAGAAGGAAAAATATCCTTGCTTCTCACGGGTACTTTAGAATTTCACACAGATGGGGATATGGACTTAATAAACACTTTTTATGCGGATACTTTATTAATTATACAAAGTTTTACTTAAATAAATGCGAGCATCTTGTATGATAGAAACATACAAGATTTTAGAAGGATTTGAACCTTCCCTTTTTCTCATCTTGCAGAGATAATTTGTGACAGGTTCTCTTGATTCCTTGCCTCCCTTTCTCGTTAGGACTTCCATACTCCGAGTTTCAGCTGTTCCATCTCCTGTTCTGATTTCTAAATTATTCTTCCCACCTCTGGTTTCTTCCCACCCTAGTCTATTATCCAAGGCACCAAAAAGTTTTTTCTGAATACAGATTTAATCATGTTACTATCCATCTCAAACCTACCTTGCCTTCAATCTCCTTAGGGTAGCATTTGAGGCCCTTCACGATTTGGCTGCAGCCTGCCTTATCAGTATCAATTTTGCCACTCTCCCCTTGCAGCCTAGGCTGTAGTTACAACCAGCTATCTCACTGCAACGAGAACAAGCCATGCACTTGCACAGGTCTGTGCTTTTTAATCTGTTCTCTTTTTCACCATTTGTAGTCAACACACTTTACTCACCCCATTAGGCCCAACTCTAGTGGACTTTACTAGGTCTTCCTACCCAGTCTGAGTTAGTGGCTGCCCCCTCCCTATTCTCAACACACTCTGTGTATCCTTCTTTCATGGCATTTACAAGTCTGCATTAGCATTCGTTTTATGCATGACTTTCTGCACCACTTGATTGTGAACTCCTTGAGGATTAGAGCTGAAGTTTTGCATAGTGTTTAATAAATGTTTGTTACATGAATGAATGAATGAGTTAATGAGTTAATTATTTCCCCCTGCTATGGACATTAGTCAGCATTCAAAACAGTCCTTTTCCATTTCGGAATCTCTTTATTTCCGTATAGTATAATGAGGCCTCTTAAGTTTACCAGAGGTCTGGGAAAAGGAAATGTAATAAATGGAAAAGTAGTTTTAAGTAGGCATGTGTGGGCATTAGCTTAAACCTTTTAAAGACAGACGTTACACTCCAGAAAACATTATGAATGAGAATGTTGAAAAAACGGTTTGTTGCATAATAGCTAGGAGTGAAAAGTTCTTTTCTTTATCCCTGGGAACAGTAAGGTGATAACTCATATTGCAATCCCCTTCCCCCACATGCTCCTGCCAATGTTTACCATTAAAGAAAAAACGAAAACCAAGTTCTTTCACGCAGACTTTAGGTCTCCTCTATGAAAATGAAAAGGAATATATTTTCATATTAATTGTTCTTGATTTTCGTGATTTTATGAAGAACATGTGAGATTAACAAGTATCTTGAGGTAGTGTGGTTTAAAAACTAAATTGCTGGCTATAAGTAAAAAATACTTGTTCCATTTACAAAACTTGGAATTTCTTCATCCAGAATTTAATTCACAGGCTCACTTTAGTATTATTCAAATCATAGCAAAATGTTTAAAGTAAGCCAAAGAATTGTGCATTTTAAAATCACAACTTGTTTTAGGACCATTTTTGTCCAATGTAGATGACAGAATTGGAGAGACCTTGGTGCCATTACTACTTATGGAAAAAAATAGCTTTTGGCAATATAAGATATGTTATGTTTTTAAAAAGCCACATTGCAATTTTTAATCTGCCAGTTCTAGGGATGACTAAAAATGAATGTAAAGTGTTTTTTTTTTTTTCTATTTAAGAATTAAGCCAGAGACCTATGTACTTATTTACCAAACCAGCTCTTAAAGTTTATTTTCATAATCACTACATGGTTTGATTGTAGCAATCATGAATGAAATTTAATAACATTAAAGTTATTAGAAAAAAACAAAATGAAAGCAAACCAAATAATGACAGAAGTTTTGTAAGTCACAAGTAAGCTCTCTACTGTGATTCAGCAACTTTCCGCAGTTGAATATAAATCAGATTCAAAGCTTTCTGAATCTCTAGTCATCTGACCAGTCCCAGAGCTCGAGGAGAGAAGCTTTTGGTGCCTGAATCCATCCTTCCATGCTTGAGGAAGCAAAGCAACCAATCCAGTGATAGAGCCCACCTCACCTCCAGGTCCCAGGCCTCTGCGCTACTTGGCACTATTGGGATTTTGACAGACTAAGAAATCACTAGGCAATGTGCTGAGTGCTTTTCTTAAAAAGAAAAAGAAATGAATGTAAGTCCTTAGCATTGAGCCCAACATATAGTCTGAACTTCCTAAGTCACACCAATGCTTACACAGCTCTTCAATAACTGGTGTGTTTTCAGGTCAAAAAAACCAAATGCATCAATCAAAGGCAATGTTGTCCCCATGACTCATTCATTTGCATTCTAAGCAAGACCCGTGGTTTGTAGGTCAGATATAAACAGAAGACTGATATGCAGTCCCTTGGCTCAGGGTTTCAAATGTGCTAGCTTCAAAGGCAGCTGTGAGGTTTGCCTATGAGCTCCTCCAATGTGCCTGACTAATGCTTGATAGAAATCCTTGCATGGGTGTTGGGGGAGTCTTTACTCCTACAATGCTGTCATAATGTGACCTTCCTCGTTTGCTATTTAAGGAGTTTTGCTATGAATAACTATGATAACTTATCTGGGTGCCATTTAATAGAAATTCTCAAAGACTTTTGAAACAATTGTATTTACAATGAAGCAATAGAATATAATTGAACTATCTAATCCTGCCAATCAGAATTTCATCATTTCCACCCCTGGTCTAACTTACTGTGTCAACTTTTCCAAGTTCCCTTCTCCTCAAAGTGCTTCTGTTTCTTTATATTCTGAAGTGAAGAAAATTTTTCTCCCTTCTTTTTCCTTTCTTTTTAAGGCTGTTCTGATGAGTAAAATTCAGCCCTACTGGAACTTATTATTGTGGCCACAGCATAGGTGACAGAGGTAAATGGAGAGTTTTTAAAAAGTACACAATTTCTTTCCTACAAAGCTTCCTCAAATCATACAGTGCCGTTTTTTACCTGCCTTACAAAAACCAAATTGCTCTTCTCACATTGCAAAATCATCCAACTGCTCTCACCAGCTCTACACTGTTGAGATAACAACAGGCTGTGCACAGAACAGAAACACTGCATTCTCCCTCACCCACTGCTGCTGCTTTAGCACTGAATGCTTACATTTTTCTAAAACATGCACATTCTGAATTAGCTAAAAAAAAAAAAGTGCGTTCAATGTGAATAAAAAGTGATTAAAAAAGAAGCATCCACGCTTCCATTTAGTTCAAGACCTCATCCGAGAGGACAATATAGTAAGACACACGTAGTCAGAAAAATGAGAAGATGCAGAATGTTCATAAGGCTGTGGTCCCATTAGAAACATATCTAGCCGGGCGTGGTGGCTCAGCTGGTAATCCCAGCACTTTGGGAGGCTGAGGTGAGAGGATTGCCTCAGACCAGGGTTTCGAGACCATCCTAAGCAACATGGTGAGACCTTGTCTCTACAATAAATCAAAAATTTAGCCGGGATTGGTAGCATGTGCCCGTAGTTCCAGCTACTTGAAAGGCTGAGACGGAAGGATCGCCGGAGTCCAGCAGGTAGAGGCTGTGGTAGCCATGAGCATGCCACTGCACTCCAGCCTGGGCAACAGAGTGAGACTCCCACTCAAAAAAAAAAAAAAAAGGAAAAAGAAAAGAAAAAGAAACAAATTTGCCTTAGGCTAGAGGAGTCTGTGGCAAGTTAATTGAGTCACCGTGCCATCGACCCAGGATGGGTTACATATTTGTGAGGCCTAGTGCTAAATCAAAATGTAGTATCCTTTGTTTAAAAGTCAGTAATAATCTCAAGAACCACAAGGAAAGCAATGAATTAACTCAAGTGTGAGACACTTCTAAATGTGAGTCCCTGTGTGACTGCACAGGTTGTGCGCCCATGAAGTTAGCCCACCTAGGGCCCAAATGACCGATGTGAATCTCGGGTAAGCCTAAAATTTTTCCTCAGGTGGCCTCAAAGTTTCTCCTCTCATAACCAAACCCCTTGAAGATTCTCTTCCTTAAGAATCCATGGAGAAAACAGTTTTCTTTCTCTTTACTCATTTTGCCTTGTTTCTTTTTTTAAAGAGCATATTAATATTATTATGGTAAGAATTTGCTGATGATAAAAGATGGATGTATTACTAAATGACCAACCTGGCTCATCTCATGAGCAATAATAATAATAATAATAATAGTAGTAGTAGTAGTAGTAGTAGTACAATTATCTGGGCAAAAAAACCTAAACAGACATTTCTCAAAAGAAATGGCCAACAGGTACATGAAAAGATGCTCAATATCTCTAATTGTCAGAGGAATGCAAATCAAAACCGCAATGAGATTTCACCTTGCCCCAGTTAGAATGGCTATTATCAAAGACAGAAAATAGCAGATGCTGGTGAAGATGCAGAGAAAGGGGAAAACTTGTACAATGTTTCTGGGAATGGAAATTAGTACAGCCACTATGAAAAACAGTATAGGGGTTCTTCAAAAAACTAGAAATAGAACCTCCATAGGATCCAGAAATTCTACTGCTGGGTATACATCCAAAAGAAAAGTAATAAAGATGTCAAAGAGATATCTGCCCTCCAATGTTTATTGAAGCAACTATTCACAATAGCTTAGATAAAGAATCAACCTAAGTGCCCATCTGCAGATGAATGAATTAAGAAAATGCAAGCTGGGCGTGATGGCTCATGCCTATATAATCCCAGCACTTTGGGAGGCTGAGGTGAGAGGATTGCCTGAGCCCACGATTTCGAGACCAGCCTGGGCAACTTGGCAAGACCTCATCTCTACAATGAATGAAGAAATTAGCTGGGCGTAGTGGCACATGCCTATAGTTCTGGCTACTTGAAAGGCTGAGGCGGAAGGATCACCTGAGCCCAACAGGTCGATGCTGAGGTGGCTGTGAGCGTGCCACTTCACTTCAGCCTGGGTGACAGAGTGAGACTCCAACTTAAAACAAAACCAAAACCAAAAACAAACAAACAAAAAAAAGAAAATGCGACATATAATCAATGGAGTATATACTACAATGGAATACCATATTAACCATAAACCAGAATGAAATCCTGTCATTGTAGCAACATGGATGGAGGTCATGATAAGTGAGATCAGCCAGGAACAGGAAAACAAACATTACATGTTCTCACTCATATGTAGAAGCTAAAAAAGCTGATCACGTAGAAGAAGGGGTTACCAGAGGCTGGGAAGGGTAGGGGGAAAGGAGGAGCTGGGAGAGGTTGGTCAATGGGTACAAAGTTACAATTAGACAAGAAGAATAAGTTCTGGTGTTCAGTTACACAGTAAAGTGGCTACAGCTAATAACAATGCAGCATATATTTCAAGATAACAGGAAGAGAAGATTTTAAACATTATCACCACAAAGAAATAATTAAAGTTTAAAGTGATAAATATGCTAATTATCCTGATCTGATCACTATACAGTGTATACATGTGTTAAAACATTACACTGTGCCCCATAAATATGTACAGTTATTGTGTGTAAAAGAAAGAAAGAAAGATTAAAAGATGAAAGGAAGGCAATGCAGCTATTAAAAAGTGATAGGTCTGTTTATACTGATATGGAAAGATCTTTGAGATATAATGTTAAATAAAAAAAGAAAGATGCAGAAAGAAAAGAGGAAAAAGAAAAGATCAGTCCATATTCCCAGTTTGTAAACAGCCTGTGGTTGAACATAGGAGCAGGGTCTCTTGGCTTCGTTTTCTCTCCATTTCCCAAATCGCAGGGATTCACTTCCTTTTCCTAGAATCATCACAGCAACTTCCTGGATTCCAATCTCCTCTCTGCCAGACCATTCATTACTTCTCTGTTTATCCAGTGAGACTCAGTGATGGAGTGGACGTGGGTAGAAAATCTGTTGGAATTCGTTTCTAATTATTCCTTTGCAACTTTTTGTATGGGCAACAGATACATTTTATTTTTCAAATATTAACACATTGAGCCTTATAACCACGCTGCGAGGTAAATATAATAATTGTCATCTTGTTTCAGGTAAGAAAACTGAGACCCAGAGAAGTTAAATGCCTTCAAGTTCACACAGCTGGTGAATGGCAAAGCTGAGTTTCAAATCTCGGTATGCTGTCTCCAGAGTGCCTGCTCTTGAACACTTCTGTGTGCTGACTCTTGCTGAACTGGACTCCCCCTATAGTCACTGGGTCACTGGAGCAAACACTGAAACTTCCTAAACCTCAGTTTCCTCATTGTAACACAGATGCAACAATCTCAAGTGGTGATTGCAAGGTTTAACATTAGAAATGCAAGTGAAATGCTTTATAAGCCCCCATGCAAATATTAATACTTCTATAATTTTTGTTTTGCTTGAAGAACCATCCACTATTTATGGAATCAATTCCAAATTTCCTATTCTGGCTTTCAGAACCATGAAGAGGTAAGTTCAACCAATCGTGCCATTCTCATCACTGTTCTATGTATGGATGCTTATCCCTGTCTTTACATTTTCAAGCTTGCTGATTCCCCAAACCTTTCTCCAAGTCAAGGCTCATTTTGTGTCCTGCCTGCTCCAAGCAGCCTTCTCAGATAATGCCAGTCTAGTGCGTACTGAACTCTTTCCTTTCTGATTCTGAACTCCCATATTCTTTTCAAAGACAAGTAGTTCATGCCAATTTGACTATAAATACCTTGAGGGCAGGCACCATGTCTTATTTTGAGTGTATCTGTTATGTCTCCCTAACATTGCAAGAGGTCCTTTAGGTTGATGCAGTGGCTAGTGAGTTTTCTATCTTCCCCCAGAGTCTGGCCCCAGTCTGGGCACATACTCAGCCTACAGGAACACTTGTGGATTTGTTTTAGATGTGTACAGCATCTGCTTGAGTGTTCAGCACACAGTGAGCACTCCATAAATCGTATTTTTAGAGACAATCTGTTACCACATAAGGACTACCAGAAATTACTCATACTCTTTGTGTAAGTGAATTTATACAATTATTATATTTAAGAGCTGAAATAAGGATGAGGGAAAAAATCATGAGGGCTTTTTTAAGCAAAAGGGAGCGTTAGAACTTTTAGCCAAAATGTGTTCACTGATGTGTCACTGAACAGGTGTGAGGTTTGCTGAAAATAATGTTATTAATGATAATGTGTCAAGTTTGAAAATGATTTACTATTTTCAATGAATTAGGTGGATTCCAGTTTTCTCCAGTGGTGAGCTCATTTTCATTAAATTGTTTTTTTTTTTTTTTTTTGAGTGGGAAGGCTAAATCTAGCTACTTTCTTTATCTGATTAGAAAACAGGCTCAGAGAAAAAAAAAGAACTGAGAACTGGTCCAGTGTCACACAGAAAGTTAGCAGAAGTATGGAGGCTAAGTCACCAGGTCTTCTCCTTTGTTGGATGATCCACCCACTGTCCTCAGATCCTCCTCAGTCAGCAAATAAAAACCAGTGTGATTTAAGAACAAGGCAAAACAGAACCCAGTAAAATTCAAAATTGTATTCACAAAGTGACAATATTTGTCTCTTGGTCAGGGATCAAAGTTTGGGAAAGAATTTTCTTGAAGAATCATGGCAAGAGGAATTTGTGAAACTCCCTATTTCCTGGCCTTCTCTTATAAATCATTTGAGAAAGCATATATTTACCCCTCTCTTTATAAGACTTTACCTTGTACAAATATTCATCCTTGTATATTTGATTTTGCTCTAGAGGAAAACTCAGAAAGTTCCATTGAAAAATAAACTGCACCAATACATACAGAGCTTCCCTTCATTTTAGTCTGTAAGAGCAGAAGAATTAGCTTATTCTTAAAATTTCAGAACAATTGAGCTCTTTTCATAGTAGAACTGAACAACTTCCTGATGACTTTGTACAGAATAAAATCTGAATAAATGCAATTCAAAATTAAGGAGGTTCTTTCAAGAAACCCCTCCCATAAATTACCGATTATTGCTTGAAATGTATTTGCTTTTCAGAGGTCAACTTAGTAAATAAAATGTTTTGTTTTAAAACTTCAAGTTAAATATTTGAAATATAATCATACTATAAGTCTTTAGTATTCCAATATATCCTTTTAAATTTATTTTTTAAGATGGTGGTTTGGACAAGGGTAACTTATATTTCCTTGTTCACAACCTTTTGTAACATGACAGAAGAAAACACACAGCAAACCGTTGCTGGATTTTCCTTTCATTTACTAATGCTTTTAATAAGCCCCTCAGAAACCTCTGGAAAGCAGATAAACTTTTTGAATAGATGCTTTTTTCCTCTTTTGACTCTTGCAAAATATCATGTCAGCTAAATATTGCAAGATTGAGGGCTTTATTCCTTTGTTTCCAGTTAAAATTTATTTGACTAGATAGAGATACATTGGTGTAGCAATAAAACTATGCCTAAAGTTTATCAGGAAGAGGCCAAACACCACTTGTCAGTTAAGAGCTTTGCTCACTGGAATGAATCATTGAATTTCTGAAGCTCAACTGAGTTGTCCAAAGGTCCATCAGTTTTCCTGATGATAAGAAACTTGGCAGTGTTGGCTCAAAGGGTGGGATGATGAAAAACACTAAATGGGAAAAATACTATTTTCCCTGAAATGTGATAATGTGATCTTCCGAAATAGATTCCTAGTTTAATTTGCTTAATTATCACACAATAAATTAATTCATCAACAAAAAGATAACTCCCCTGAAAAATAGACAAATGGAAAACACAGCACACCTTCCCAGCAAAAAACAGGAGGATGTTGTGATTTACAAAGAATTAAAAAATATAGTTTAATCTTTTTTTAAGTGAAGTTTAGAAAGACCGATTAACCTAAGACAAATGGTGCATTTGAATTCTGTAGAAATAAAATCAGATTATAGCTAAATAGAAGACTGAAAAGAAAAGGAGTATAAGGGGTTTTAAATAATTTTAATTGTTATTATTAAATAATAATTGTCTCAAAGCCTGATTTTGTTTTGTGTGAAGCAGCCATTCCCAAAGCAGCCTAGAATCATAGAGTACCAAAGTTGGATGTGTCCATTGAGTTCATCTAGTCCAAAACCATTCCCAGATGGGGAATCTGAGACCCAATGATAACCATTACTTGTCCTCATAGCTTTATAGCCACACTAAGATGAAAGCCTCATAACCTACGACTCTTCACCATAAAATACCACCTGTAGGTTCTAATTTTGTATAAATTAGACCTTATGAAACAACCTTGTTCTGACATAAATACGATTTAATATGCTCTTGAACCCAAAGAATTTCCCTCCTATAAGGAAGACTTAAGAAACAATCAAATAAATACACAGAACTATAGGAAGAACTAAATGATAATCTCTGAAAGAGTTTATCATTCAAGCTTATCAGGAAGTACATTTTCTCTCAAGTCAGAATGTCCCAATTCCAAAAATCAATGAAAAGGTAATCTCACAGTTCAGCAATAAAGCTACTTTTAACTCCAGAATGAGATCATTGAGTTCAATGGACAGACCCAAGTATCACTTAAAATCGGGTCTGCCTGAATAAAATAAATTTTAGATCTTGACTGTGTGTTACCATACTTCTCTGCCATCCTCATGGAGTATGTCTTTGTATGTGTGTCTCATAAGTTCTGAAAATGTTCAAACTAAATATGTGTTTAAGACTTCCTGAAACAGTTAAGAATCCATTGTAATTATGCTTTGAACTTAGATCCTCCAGTTTTCAACCATTTCTTCAGTGTGTGTATGAGAACCAAGCCTCATCCATCCATCCATTCACTCATTAAAGAAATATTAACTAGAGAGTTAGGTATTATGCTCCAAAACATTGTCAAGGTGTTGACAATATGAAAGTAAAAGAAGCTTGAAAAGTGAGGAATTTGATCGAGGATTATCCAGAGTAGAGTCCTCTCACCAAGCCTGTCTGCCTAACAGTTACTTTGTGAGCAGGAAGTTATCTTAGATTGAATGTTGTGGCCCACATTCTGTCAAGATCAAAATGTCCAAAAATGCCAGATTACAACCCGACAGACAACTAGCTCAAATATTATTTATGGTAAATGTTGATAACAAACATAAAATAATATTTTAAAATAAAATTTCAAAAATGATATACAATTAATTACAAAGCAGCTGCCCAGGGAAATGTGATCAGGTATATTTTCAGTCCCGATCCAGAAATGACAAAATCTATTTTGATGCTCTCTTTCCAGTATCAACACATCATAAATTTAATATTTTACATTATATGTGTTTGGAATAGAGCTATACATTACTTTTATTCCCATTTCATTCCAACTGATCTTTTTAAAGAATCTAGCACTAATTCTCATCCTTTAACAAAACACTTTAACATGTGACTGTACTAATTGTTTCAGCTACCCTATGCAGGCTACATGAATAAACTGAATATATTTGCAATCTTAAGAAATGATAGTTTGTTTTAAGTCTTCATGTTCAACATAGGAAACTCAAGTCCTTTATTAGGTTATAATTTGTGAATGGAGCATGCCTGGCAGGGATATATCCTAATGTTTAATCAAACACAAATAGTCAAAGAAGTTACTTTGCCATAATATCACTATAATCACAGGAAGAAACGAATCCACCCTTTTTTTCTCTCTCACATTGTTTGTTCTAACTCTAGGAATATTGTGATAGCATTTTCATCAACAAACTCATAATTTATTTTTCTTGCATTTACATGTCAGTCTGTCTCTTATTTTATAAAATACAAATTTATTATATCAATCGTTTATGGTACTGGACAGAATTTTGTAATAAAAAAAGTTGGCTTTGGTGTGGATGTGTGTGTAGTCGGGAGATAAGGAATCAGAAGACTTTAAATTCTTAGAGAGACATCTCTATTTGAATTTTTTGTTGTAATTTTAAAGTCTGATACTAAATGATGTTTCTTCGATATTCTTTATTCAGCTTATGTGTTTTTAAAAGCTCATTTTACTTAATCAAGTAAATTATAATCATATAAAGAATCCAAACCGTAATTTGTAAGCATACCAAGGCAAAGAGGACAGTCCCCACAATATTTTGTCATTAATTCTTCTTCATATTCTAAAGAGTTTTTCTAATTTAAATATTCATTTTTAGTAAATATTTATTTATTAACTGAAAGCTAGCTATAACATAAAATGACTGTGTAAACAGTTTATCTAATAAAACACGATATCATTTGATCATATTACAGTCCTTCTGCCTCAGCCTCCCAAAGTGCTGGGATTACAGGCATGAGCCACCATGCCCGGCACATTTCCAATATTTCATTTAGCTTGTTCACAGCCCAAAATATGACATTTATTTTTTGAAACAATGTCACTATTTGGCACAGAAGTGTATTTACACGAGAGCTTGTTTCATTTGCCATTTATTTCAATAACTTGAGAACAATTATTTGCAACTAAATCTAACAGCATTTGTACAAGTACTTTCAAGCTAAAATACTGCTAAAAAATTCCAACACACATGCAGTTCAATATGTTTACATAACATATATTTATTATAAAACCTGTGACTCTAAGCACTTTATAGAACATGAATACAGGAGTCACTCTACCCTCTACTAAAACACGGCCACGTCTGAGAGAGGAAACGCTGCTGAGCAGAAGAGTCCTGTGTTCAATTGAGTTGAAATGGGTTGTACTCGCACTGTTCAGGAATGCTACTGTGCCATTATAGAATCTCTCGATAGCTCAATGCACACCAAACTGCAGCAGACTTTCAAATATAAGCCCTTAGCAACCAACAAACTCGTAGCACAAGCAGCCTGGGCAAAACACATTCTTATTACACATGTGGGCTCTGTTTTAAGCAAAGTCAATATTGAAAATCCAAACATACAAAACAGATAAATTAGAGAATGATTATTTGTATTATAAAATGGTTTTCTGCTTTATAAAAGGATTCACAAGTTTCCTTTAAATGGCAGCTTCCTTAACGCATAAAATACAGTTTGACTTACAAAACTTCAATTTACACGTGACTATTTCACAACCATTGTGAGAAGCAAAGTACATCTATATACAGTATTTAATTTTCTCTCAGGATTAAGGTGTCATCATTATCTTGGTAGAAGACACTTAAGCCAAAATATTATTTTCAAGCCACTGAAATATAAAGTAAATAGTGCCTCTAAAACATGGTTATTTCAGAAAATGTAAGTACATTTGTGGTTTTGTATTTACAGCCTTGGTAGTCATCTTTACAAAGTAGATCTTTAGATAGCACAAGTATATAGCTATCTTCAGGCCATAATATTGGGCCATGTTCTGCAGAAATTCATTTTTTTTTCTTTTAGAGATGTTAATAGTGGTTACACTGTCACTAGACTATGATATATCAGGTTTATACTTTGCTGCACAGAATTACCTTTAAAAATTTAACCTCCTGTGTGGCATTACTGTTTCTACTGTTTACTCTGGGTGATTGTCATTTAGGTAAGGTTCTCCTTTATAAACACTAAGCTCCTTGCCAGGTGAGGGTGGATGGTAGGGACTAGGGTTGGAGGTGAAGGGATGGGGTTAGGAGGGTAGAGATCCTGACCACTGTATCTCTGTGCCCCCCTCGGCACATTGTCTAGAGCCTGGCACTTAAGAAGCAAGCACTCAATAACTATTTATTGAATGAATAAATGAAGAAACAAATAGATTGGGAGGATTGTCTGGAAGGCTTTCTTCACTTTAGCATACAATCCAGTATGTTTCTGGAGCAGGTACAATCAAAATGAATTTTCAGAATCTGAAAAATCACAGAACCTCTCTCACTCCTTACACACTTTTTGTAAAATTCATAAAATATTGAGCCCTTGATGACTTGGACACATTTAGAAAAATTAAGTCACCTTAGAGGTCAAAGAACAAAGAAGAGGAAATTGAAGGGTCATTTCCTTACTCACCAATTGCTGGAGAGGACTAACAAGGCACACAGGTTGACCAAAATCCAGAATCAATTGTGTCCAGACTGAGGAGTGGTACTTTTGAGTGTTTCAATACAAATTTAACCACAGGTATATTCAGAAACAGTGAAATGAACTAATTAAGAGCTATAATATAAGGGAATTACCATTTGCCATTTGTAGGGCCAGACATACAGATCTGTTCCGGGCAGGGCCCTGGGAGACCGCATTCTGTAGGTTGGAGCCATTTCGCTGTGCTGATGCTCACACCCCTTACAAGCTGTATGTGAAATAAAAGTGAAATAGCAAAATCCAGCTGTGGGAGATAAAAATAAAAAATCCTAAAATAAAATATGTTTGAAAATGCTTGAGCAGATAAAGCAAAACAGAATATAGTTAGTGAAGATATTAGTAAGTTAAAACTAAAAACTTAAAGTGTTTATGGTTGCATTAGAAAATAAAGTTTAAAAGTATATGGTGTATTAGGCTTTTAAATAAAATAGTCTAGGCCACATTCAAATGATTTCATCTAAAAATCTAATGTAAATAAAGTACAAATCTAGGAAGCATGAGACTATGGAATTAAACTGTAACTATTAGGCAAAAGAGTTCATGAAATTGAGTTCTTCCAAGAGGCCTCTTTAAAATCATGTAACTAAATGAATATTAAGATATCTTTGTAAGCTTAATGAATTAATTTTTCTATGGACAATAGCACTTTACAGGAGTGACTTTACTTTCAGGAGAATAAGAACAAACACCGAAGTGTAATCACAACATCAATAGCTCTAGCCATGTAGTTTAAGCCCCAAAACTATTCAACAGAATATATATATGCTAATTTGCCTTCATAATCACTTCCCAAAATACCTACCTCCGTATTCTGTATCATTGCACCATATAAGAACATCCAGAAGAGGATTTCTGAAACTATTTTATGCATAAATACTTCACTCAAAGACGAAGTGGTTTCCAGGAGCCACCTCCAAGTTCAGCGAGCGTAATATTCTAGCTCCTCTTGTGTGAAGTATAAAATCTCTACACATTAAGTTTCCTGTAGATCATTTCAGCCTACCATTGCAACTTTGATCTAAAGGATCAAAGAATCATAAATAGGAATTATGATCTCTAATCAAAGAGTAAACATGTTAGCTTGCAATGTAGATATTCTGAGATTCTAGATTGTTAAAGGGACATTTTTTCCTGAATGCCTTTTACATTTTTATATACACAATTACCTTCTATTGCTTTTTTTTTTTAAAAAAAAATAACCATTTTCCACTATTATTTATTTACCCAAATAATTTGGATGTAAGTAATTTCTAGTTGAAAGTCTATCACATGAATTGGTTATAGTGACAGACAATACACTATTAGTCATTTTAAAGCTTTAAAAGTAAGTTATCAGGATCCACTTCAATCTCCACATGATAATAAAGGATTATTATGTGCAGTAACCTATTTATGAAAAGGAAACAGTGTGCTTCTTTCAGACGCCATCACTTGCTTTAATAAGGAATTGAAAAGCTGGACTACTTTATATGCAGATCACCATTCCAGTTGCATAAGGATTTACAATAGACAAAACAAAACTATTTTTTGTTGTAAAGAAGGGCTGTTTGTTTAAATCACACAATAATATCTGCATCTAAAAATTATTTACAGGCTAATAAGGCTTCATAAATGTTATATAAACTTGGTTAGTTAAAACCACTTTAATGCGAAGACCAAAATTAAAGTCTTGCGCAAGCTGACAAGAAAAAATTCAAGTAACACATGCCTAAAAAAGACAGAAGGAAAAAAGATGCTCATTGTCTTGGTTTAGGTAAACTAATCAGTTAGGAAATGCAAATAGTATATGATTTGACAGCACGCCGTTAGGGCTTCAATTAAACTGAAAAGGAAAATGTTTCTTTGTCCGAAAATGTGAAAATTGAGATTCTTAGCCTAACCTTTGATCCTAAAAGAAATAGAAAGTAATGTATACATTTTTATCTCTGCTGCCTTGAATTTGCAGAGAACTTACTTGGGAAGTTTTAATCTCACCTTTGAAGTCTTTCTTCAAGGTATTTCATGGCTCATATGTCTTTGTTAAATGAGGTGTGTGGCGGCCTCTACTGGTGTGTGTTTATAGAAAATGTTTCAATAGGCAGAAAAAATATTAATTTCAATTAAAAAGTTAGAAATACAGGCTCTTTCATTTAAATATATAAAAATATCTAATTTAATGCAGAAAAAATATATTACAACTTGTGTAATGTACTCTTAATTAGGAAAATAATCTAAAACACTGACCATGTTAGTGGAAAATAACGATTTACGGAAGGGTATTAATTGTTCAATTCACTCTGATTTGGGGTTAAATATATTTTATTAATGAATTATTAATCCCAACTGAGGCGGCTTATTACCTCTAGTCCACTGTTAAATCCCCTTAGTTGACTTAAATAAAATCACTCAAAACAAACCCAGAGGAAAGGAAATATTTTACAGTTAAGTCTACAAAGTCCTAGAACTAGAATCATTTGATGACAGGCTGGTTTCTATAACTCAAGCAAACTGTAAGTTGACTTAATATAGCTGACACATCGATCTATTTTACAGTGTTTTCAATTTCAAAAATACAACACATTAAAATATGTTCAATTTATCAAAGCTAAAAGCAACATTTAAGTAATGTACTTAAAGTGCAAAGGCACTTTAAAACAAAGAATTGATGCCCAGTGGCTATACTTGGTAACTGAAGATGGAAATACCATATATCATTATTTACAAAAGAAGTTATAGTCCCAAAAGATCTTTGGAGATCTTCTACAAAATACACTAAATATCCATTTTCATTTGAACAGTTTGCCTATTCTTTCTTCATTCACTATAATCTCCTCTTTCCACTCCCACACTGGAAAAAAGAAGTAACAAAAGAAACAAAAACATAAACAAAATATATGAAGAAATGCATTGTTGAAACATTCATGTTCACTGATGGTTCCTAAGAAGAAATGGAAAAAAAGGAGGGGAGGAGAACGAGAGAGAAATAATTTAAAGGAAAACTTGCAAAAGCAATATCATTGCTTCACCCCATCTCCCAAACATTTTCAAAGTTCCCCCGTTAATGCTGGGAAAGGGAGAACAAACACAAAAGCGAATGCCATGCTTCCAACAGTTTGGAGCAGCATCCTTTGATGCCATAGGGTTGTAAATGATTTCCCTTCACAGCTGACTGATTGCAGTTTGTTTTTCCAGAACTTCGAGGTAGTCTGGTTCTGATTGCGGCTTAGCTTGCAGTAAAGGGTGGTCGGGCTTTGACTGCCCCACAAAGCATTTCCTGGGAGTTCCATATAAAACGGTTTTATTGATTCTGTCTTGATTTTGGCGTCGAGATTCATATGAAGGGGCGAACTGCCTTTTAGGTAAGGTACAAAAGTTATAGTGGACTAGGCCTGCACTGGGGAGTTCCTTGGCTCGCTCAGCAATATTTTGATACAGCAGCTCGGGCTCTCTTGGAGTGGCCTGCTTTTCTAGCAGCTCAGTGGCACTTATTGTGTAAGGAAGTGTGGCTGGCTCTTCTTTTTTCTCCTCCAGGTTGCCATAGCTGAACTCTTGCAGGTTTCGGTAATAGGCTACTGGGTCTCCCTCCTTCTGCATGTAGATGGGATTTTGGCACATCTGACCCACAGGTGGGGGGATATAATTATAGACGTGACCATCTGTTTTATCGTGAGTCTCTGTGTTGTAGGACCCATACTGTAATTGAAAGGAACTTACGTCTAAGTTGTTGGAGTTTCTGGGAACACTTGGCACTCCCTTTCGGCGTTTCAGGACAAAGACGAATAAACCGGCCCCAAAACAGACTGATAAGATGAAAACAACAAGCAGTCCTAAAATTAAGACAGAAAGTGGAACTTCAGTATGTAGTTCAGGATAGGAACTGGGAGACACACTAAGCGACCGAGGTGTGTCTGTGTTGTGATTCATTGACAAGATGGTTCCATCTGACAAGTTTGGACTATCTGGACAAATAGCTTCCCTCCCCAGAAACTTCAGTATCTCCCCTGCATGCTTAGCGGGAGATTCACAGGTCACCTCATTGATGATGACAGGGGAATTGGCATGTTCTGTCCAGTCCTTTAGTCCCATGATGTCACAGGTGCAGTCCCACGGGTTCTCTTGCAGATCTATCTGGATAAAAGCCGGGAGCTGATCCAGGACCCCTTTCACAGGCAGATGAGAAAAATGGTTGTTTCTCAGATTCAGCCTGGTGAGGGCTGTGCCCCCAAATATATTATCAGGTAAGGACCGCAGTAGATTGTTATTCAGAAAGAGTAGCTGTAGGTTAATCAAAGCATCAAAGGTCAGCGGCTTAATTTCCTTAATGACATTATACTCTAAATAGAGATATTGCAAGCTCTGCAGTCCATCAAACATAGAAGGATACAGCACTTCAAGGTAATTGCCATTCAGATAAAGTCTGCGTAAACTGGTCAGGTTTGAGAAGGCACCTTCCTGAATGACTGCAATCCTGTTGTTTCCTAAATGCAACAGATCCAAAGAACTGTATTCTAAGAGGTCATTCTTATAGACAGTTTGAAGATAGTTCCCTGTTAGGTAGAGTTTCTTTGGACTGGTAGGTTTGGGCTGCAGGTCAGAGATATTAGTGAACTTCCTTTCTTGGCAGTTTACATTGAGACCATTGTCTGAGCTCTGAGAGGTACAGACGCAGCTACTGGGACAGGTGAGGGGCACAGGGGACTTGGTCTGGTACACCATGATTGGTCCAAAGCTCTGCCTGTCCTTTGACACAGTCACTCGGGGAGTTGGACGATTTCTCATTTTGGGTGGCCGGCTGGCTTTTGGAGCCCTGGTTGGGTTGAGAGCAGGATTCACTGTAGGTGACAGCCTTTGGATGTGTGTGTCAGCATGGCTGCCCCTTTGACTGGAGTCACTGGCACTTTTTCTGGGACAGAGGTCTTGCCTGGTCAGTTGTGTCACATCTTTCCCATGCAACCTAAAAGGAGTTTCACAGACAATCTCTCCCACAAAAACAGTTATGGTGTCCAGCCAAGCCTTGAGAGGAAGTAAGTCGCAAGTGCAATTCCATGGGTTTTCCTCCAGCTGAATCTCCATGATCCCTCCGATATGTTCAAGGACACCAGCGAAAGGCATTACTTTTAGCCGATTCCCCCTCAGGTCTAAATGGGTCAGCAGGACGAAGCGGAACACATTGCTGGGCAGCGACAGCAGGAGGTTGTCATTCAGGATGAGCACTTTGAGCTTATTAAGTTTGCTGAATGCCCCTGCCTCGATGGCACTGATGTAATTGTAGTCAGCCTGGAGGTATTCCAGGCTCTCCAGACCCAGGAAGGTGTCCTCCCTCAACACCTCGAGCTTGTTGTTGTTGAGGTGCAGTCTCTTGAGGGTTTTCAGGCCACTGAATGCCCCTGTTCGGATCTCCTGGAGCCCGTTGTTACCTAGGTGAAGTGTCACCGCGTTAGAGTAATTGACAAATTCGTTTGGGTATAGTCTTGTCAAGAGGTTTCCATTGAGAAAAAGCTGATAGATTCGATACTGGGGGGGCTGGAGTAGGCTAACAGTTGTAAATCCTTTGTTTTCACAGTTAATATTCAGTACGTTTTCCTTCTCCTCACACAGGCAGCGGATCTTGCAAATGTCTTTGGCAGTTTTGCGACTCTCCGTCTGTAAGATCCCGGCCACGGTTAACACACTGAGGAACCAAACGCCGCTCAGCATCTTTAGGCACCTTGGTGTCAGCTCAGGTACCTACAGGCAAACCTTGGGTGGGGGGCGGGAGGAGGAAGCGGGATGCAGGGAAGAAAGAAACAAGGAAGCCCGATTAAAATGGCAAAGCCAGGAGGCGGAGTGGGAGGGAGGGAGAATGAGGGGGTGGGCAACACGGCAGGATGAAATCACTGTTTTTCAAAGCGGTTTCTTCTCTCCTTTCCCTACCCGCTTCCCCAACCCCCCTAGCCCACCCACACACGCGCCCCGGAACACACATGCTTGCACCTGATTTCCCGGCAGGTCGCAGCCAGCCCCGGAGTCATTTAGTAACCGAGTTGTCCTACTAAATCCAGCCCATCTCCTTCTCCCCTGGGGTATCTCGAAGAGATCTCGGGCGGCTTGCCCGTCTTGGGTTCCCAGCAGAAATCGCTTTACTTTTTTTTTTTATAACTGCGCAAAAAGGGGGTGGGAAAATCGGGAATCAGGGGACTGGCGGCGGGGGTGGAGATGGCAAAGACAGCGCGGGGTGGGGGGTACTCACACATCAGGAGAAGACGGGACCCCCCTCCTCTGCAGTCCACCAGGAGTTTAGCATCTTCAGGAAGAGAGGGAGAGCAAGGTAAAAGAAAACGCCGCTTCCAGGGGGGATGCCCTGCTTTTTTTGGTTGCTTTAATTTGGTTGGGCGTGGGGGGGGGGGGGCGGGTGGTGAGCAGAAATTAAAAATCCAGCAGAAGGCAGGAGAGGAAGAGGAAAGTTGGAGCGGAGGGCAGCTGAGCCGCCAGGGGCTGGGGTGCGAATGCGTAGGGAGGTCGGGGAGCGGGCCGGCCCGGTCGGCGGGCGGCGGCGACGGCGGAGCCTGGGCGCGCGTTTCCAATCCGGTGGCGGCGGCAGCAGTGCGTCTAGCAGTTTGAATTTGAGAGGCTTTGCAGGCTCCCAGGGACAGGGCTAGGGTGACGTCACGGGGGAGGGGGCGGGCAGAGGATCGAGGGCGCGCGGTGGGGGAGGGTGGGGCAGATGCTTTCCTTCCTTGCGAGTGGCTTTGCAATGCTAAATTCCCGGCTGCGTCAGTTGGCTCTGAACTACTCTACCTCCAAACCTCCAACCTGGCTGGCTCTGGGAGAAGCTCCTGAGGGGGGTTTCTTAAGGAGGGGCCCGGCTAAGAGGCAGACACCTCCCGCACTCCTCAGGCCCCTCTGAGTGGTCTCTTTTACTTACCCCTTCCTCCCTCACCTGCACGTTGCACAGGAGCTGTGACCTGCTCATTCAAGGGGGGGGGTCTTAGCCTAGATTCCCAAGCAGAAGTCCAGACCCTCCCTGGAGAAGGTTTGTGTGTGTGTGTGTGTGTGTGTGTGTGTGTGTGTGTGTGTGTGCGCGCGCGCGTGTGCCTTTTTGTTACAGGACTGGTGCCCGCCTGCCAGCTCCTAGCTCAGATGTTCTCAGTGCCGAGAGTGGGGTGTGTGTGCGCACCAGTGTGTCTGTGTAGGAGGGCGAGGAGTTCTCTTAAGGGATTTATGCTTTACATACAGAGCCTTGCTTCAGTGCTGAGAGAATTCCTTTCTGGGTGGTGACCGGCCAAATAGATGTTTGCCTGGACTCTGAAAGCCAGCTCAGCATTTGTTTACAGACCGAAATAAACAAAAACAAACCCCTTCTCCCCCTGAAGTTTATACTTAGCCAGATAATGAGGTTTAAACGTGTGCTTTTTGCCTGGAGGAAGGAGAGGAGAAGTGGGTGTCAGAAAAGCACTGCCATGCTGAGCTTCAGCTGGGAGTGGGAGCCTAGGGAAGGATGGTTGAGCCCTCCAGGCTGCAGGGGCAGGAGAACTGGAAAAAAACAGAGGAAGGCTGTTCTGGAAGACTGACTCCTAAGAAGGAGAGGAGAGGTAAAAGGAGTCCACACCTGAGACCCAGCTTGCCTGGGTTCTCCTCTAGCTTAGTTGCCAGGTGTGTCACTAGTTTCTGCATCTTCCTGACTCCATCTACAAAAGGGAGCAGACTTACGTGGTCCTCCTAGCTCTGACATCCAATTTGGATTCAAATAACCTTTTCAGAGCAACACTAATAAGCCAGGTGTTGGATTTTTTTGCCTTCATTATGTCTTTTCTCCTTAATTATCTTACAGCCCCCCTGGACCCAAGAGTCTCGCACGGTGGAGTCCATTTGCAAGGTGTGAATAATGTCTGCTAGTGCCTGGAAAGGCCTTGGGCTGCCTCTGGTGGGAAGGAGGGAGATGAGTCAGGAAAAAGATGGGATAAAATAGCATGGGAAGATGAACTGACCAAACAATGTGACTGTCCCACAAAACACCAGCTTGCTTTCCCTTTAGTTCAGACCTGCTTTAGAGAGTCAACACAATGTCCCATTGCCTGGCCAAATGCATAAGAGACAACTACACAAACAAAATGAGCCATTTGAGGATGGAAAGCCCTCTGCTTCTCCCTTCCTCCTTTACAGTTAAGCCCAGGTCCTAGGATTGTTCCACTTATCTTCCTCCCCAAGAAGGGTTGGGGTAGTTTATAAACTCAAGCACTAAGGCAACCTGTGGCTCTGGTACGCTTCTGTGCGTCTTTCTCAGTGTTCTCCCTTCCTCCTCCTTCTCCTTACAAGTAATGCTTTGGACCAGCGTCGGGAGCTCTTTCCCCCCATAATTGTTGCTCGGCCTTCAGCAAAATACTTTCATTCTTGAGCCTCAGCATTTTTCCTTATGCCATAGGACAACCTTGAGTTGAGGGATCCTGAAGGGAGGGGCAGCCCTGTGGATGACCTACCACTCTATTGCAATTGTGTCAGGAGATGTAAGCAGACTGATGCAGTGTGCGCACAATTAGGCTTCCTTTCCTAGCAAAGGGGACATTTGTTTCTACGGATTACCAAATATTAAAAGTACATATTTCCTAGAGAGATAAGGTTTATTCATTCAGTCACTCATTCAACAAACATGTATTAATTAGGTTGCTATTTTTATTGTAGAAGCCAATGTGACAACTGGACAAGACTTTAGAAATCAGGTTCATTTTACAGATGGGGTCATTCCTCAACCAGGGGAAGTGCTGACTTACTTAAGCTCAGGAAACTACAATTACAAACAGAAGTCACGGATTCTGAGTTCCAGTCCAGCAGCTTTCCAAAAAGCCCACTACTGCTTAATATGAATTAGAGAACTACCTGAACTTAAATATTGATGGTGATATTTTTCCTAAATGTGTTTTTTAATTGTATTTTTAAAATGAATATTAAATACTAGTTTTAGTTTTCAAATGCAGTAATTTCCTTCAAGACATTGAAGACAGATTAATTTTGCTAGGAGTTTCAAAGAGGGGGAGAAAGAAGAAAGAGATTGAGAGAAGGGTGGGGTTTGGGGACTCTTGAAATCTTGACACTTATAGAATCAGAGAAATGCGTGGTAAACTAGCCTAGGAGAGCTACACAGAGGAGCCCGAGATGGTGTGGCAGGTCTTCCTTCCATGGTTAGCTTCCTACACGGTTTGGTTGACCCTTCCACCTCTACCTTCGTCTCCTGCCTGTCCCTGAGCGTTCACAGCCGCTTTCAGAAACATTGTTATTAGGAACAAATCAGCCTCAAACCGGACAAGCACTTTAAGTAAGTTTCATTGGCCCCAGTGTCTCAGAAGAAACCGACACAACACCCCGCTAAGGGAGAGCGGACTTTTAAGGTGGTGGAAAGGTTCAGGGTGAACCCGGAGCCCAAGGGAGGCAGAGGCGGACACTAAAATAAGGCAAACGCTCCCTCTTCTCGCTGAGGCGAGGGAGGCTTAAACAAGGACTCCGTCGCCTCAGTCTCACTCGCACTCCAACTGAATAGAGCCTGGCTCCTGGCTGGCATCGCCAAAGCTTCCACAGGACGCGGTGGGTGCCGGTGGGCTTGCAGCCCACCTCCATCCCGGCGGCCCGTCAGGCCACGAGGGGGTTAAGAGGAGTCCGGCAGGCCCGAGAGCCGGCACCGCCTGCCCACAGTCCCCTTCTCTGTACACTCGCCCGCAGCCCCGATCGAATTCCATTTTCCAAGGACTCCTCATGGAGATCGGGGGTCTCGGAGAGTCCCCCGTCGCCAGGAACCTGGCACTGGCTGCTAGCGCAGCCCTACCTTTCCCTCCCCCTAGCTGCTAGACCCTTGGTGCCCCGCGCGCAGTTGTACAGCCGCGACGGTCAGTCGCGCTGCCCTCGCCGCGGGGCTTGGGCACCACGAGCCAACTGAAGCCCGCTAGCGATCGAGAACTCTCACCAGGTGCGTGGACTTCCCCAGGCAGCGTTGGCCATGGGGCTGCGCGACGCGCGGAGCCCGACCACGCCCGCGCGGACGGTCCCGGGGCGAGGAAGCCTCCGTGGGGATTGAGGATAGAGGGCGGCCGCCAGCGCGCAGCCCTCGGCGGATCGCGCCTAGCCTCCCACACCCGTTTCCCCTTCGAGGGGAAGCAGCCGGGAAAGGCCACTGGCTGAGAGAAGCCAGTCGGCCGGTCGCGCCGCCACTGCGTCCCCGAGTGCTCAGAACTTACCGAGCGAGTGCGCCGCCCGGATCTTCCCCCGGAGACGCCCGCAGCATCTGCGACTCGGGGAGGCGCAGGAGCCGGCACAGCCTCGAACTGGAGCGGCCCGGGAGCGAGGGTTCGGCGGAGAGCGCGGGCGGCGCCCCCAGGGCAGGCAGATCCCCACTGGAGCGGCTCGGCTCGCCAGCGGGCAACGCTTCTGGCAAGAAGGAGGGAGAAAGCCGAGAGGGAGGGGGGATGCAGAGCGGGAGGCAGGAGAGGGGAAGGAGGGAAGGTGGGAGGGACAGCGGCCCCTCTCCCGCACTTATCAATCACCCTGCAGATCAAATGTCCCCGCTGTGCACCCGGGAGGGGGATGTACCAGCCCACAAAGGAGCCGCTGCTCCATTTCTTTGACAAGCGCTGCGGAGCGCTGCTCACGCCTCTCGGCCCCTCTCTCCTGGAACTCTGCCCAGCCCTTGCAGCTTCTACCGTGGGCTGCAGCTCGGAGTCGGTCAAGTGAAATAAGGATGGCACTCGGTCGGTACCATAGCCGAGGGGAGACTAAGACCACTGGGTGGAAGTTACAGATAAGTGAAAGAGCAGCCAGGCGTCCGAGCTGGACACCCTCCGGGACGGCTGCTTCCCCTAACTAGTAGGCACCCAATCATTGGAGTTCCCAGGCACATATTTAAGGACCTCCTCTGAGGATGGTAAACAAGGAATTTCCATATAATATAGAGCTGAGCTAGACTTGTGCAAATGTTTTAACAAAGCAAGCGTTCCAGTTCCCGTTTTAACATTGATTCTTTTAATTCTTCACAACGTTGCCTAAATCTGCTGGAGCGTTCTTTTTGCTGTCCTCCCTTCTCTTTTCTCGCTTCTTCTTCCTCTTATTAGTAATCCAGGTGGTTGTGATCCCATTAAAGGAAGGCACTCGGCGAAAGAGGCAATGTAGTTCAAGAGGGAAGTGAGGTTTTCGCCAAAAGCATTCCTTTCCTTCACTCTTCCAGAGTATTCGGGATAAAGTTGCAGTTTTATTAATTTATGCCACGAGAAAGGAGCTCGTTTGATCACACCAAGGCATTTCCCCCTCAATCCTAGAGGCGAGTGGCCTTAATTGAAATCGTCGCCACCCCCTGTTCTTTTCATCCCCGCTATTGAGTCTGTAAAGCCCCACATCCTTTGGAATATCCAAAAGATTGTGGGGAAGAACAGAAGAGGAGAGGAGTGCAAAATTAGAGCAAAAATTACCTCTCGGCTAATGAATCTGCACTGAGATTTGTCTGTTTTCAAGGTTATTTCCCACATACTGAAACCAGGTTCTCACAGCATTGACTTCCACCTCATTCTTGTCCTTACCCTTGGACTCTTTTGTGCGTCTTCCTTTCTTCTCTTCTTGGCTTTCTTTCATAATGGTTTTCTAAGGAATCTATGCTGAACCTTTTAAAAAGAAAACTATGGCTAATCTTATATTATGAACATGTACAGAGTTCACTTTAGTAATAGTCCAAAGAATTATCTTAGAATCATATCTCTGGGGTTTTAAGGGTCATTACTGTTCCTTTTACTTCATTCTTGAGAAAGGCTTTTGGAAATTTTCCTACCATTCAGATAAGAAATTTCAAAATAACATAGCTCTCACATATGCACGTGGGTAGGCTATTTAGTTACATATTCAGAAACATTGCTCTTTTAAAAAAAATCCACATTAGTGTTAAGTATCCAATGCGCTGTTTGCTACAAACTACACCAGCAGCTTGGGCACATCTTATTATTACTAACTGAGGTCAGTTAATGCTGTTACCTCTCTGTCTTTACCTCATTTCTGACTGTGTCATCTTTTCATGTAGTTATTTAATGGGTGCTATAAACAACCACAAAACACAGAGCTAAGAGGCCATTCAAACGCAGAAATAATGAGACAGTCATGCTGACAAAAAGGAGACAGTTTACTGAAAAGGGTGGTATGTCTCTAGGCAAAGGAACACACAAAAGCAATAACTTGTATACAGATTAGATGAAAAACATGGCATCAATGATAAAAACCGATATTTTATTTAGATCCAGTAGAAACGTGTGATATATGGCATGCATCAATTTTAATTAGCTTTATAAGCAAGTCTAACATGCTCACCAGCCTTCAGAAAGCATTTAACAACCTGCCTTTCCACATGGGGCCACACTGATAGTAAGATAAAATTAAAAAGAGCAGACTTTTCTTTTTGTCAGCATAAAATTTTCAAGTAGGTGGGTAGCTATTTCGAAGAGTGCCTTGAATGCACAGACACACACACACACACACAAATGATGAGCAATACAGAACTTTCTGTGAGGGTTTTTGCATATATAATTAAAGTAGAGGAGAGCTTGAAGTGTGTGAAAAATTTAAATATGCCAATTTATTTGAAGACTGCTTTATATTGACTTTTCTAAAAGTTTCTGTGTTAGGGGAAAATTTCCAAATATAACTGAATATCCAAGACACCCACATTAATGTACTTTTGTTAATTATTAAAAATTACATTATTAGTTCGCTCAAGTAGCAGTATTGTAAATGTATCTCTACATTTTTGTGCCATTCTGTATTGTACAATTCATGTTACTAAAAAGCTTAGAGATCCCTGATTGCTATGTTAGTAGGAAAGTAGAGAAATAAAATTTAATTTGGCCTGGGTTTTTGTAATTTTGTTCTAAGATTAGAAGGAAACCAGAAACTTCATCCGGGATGAATGGGGGGGAAAGTGTGTATGCTTCTAAAATGATGCATTAGTACATAGCTTACCTGAGAATGTTGTTTCTCCACCTTCTCCACACCTATCCAGAACTAGAAAGTTTTAAAACATAAAAAATAAGACAAAGTAGGAGCCCTGTGCAAAGTCAGTAATTTTAAGGCAGATGTGCTGCATTTCCAGTGAGTTCTGTCCTTCTTGAACCAAGGGTTTCAAAGAAGAGTTCCACAGAACAAATTCCTAAATAAAGAAATGCAACATAAAGAGGACATGCCCTTAATACCAGTAATTATAGTTTAAAGGATACTGTAGACTTTAGTTCCTGATGCTATCGAAAGAGTGGGTATTTTTAAATTCAATTCAATTATTTTGATTATTTTGGCAAACCTCTTGGCTTAGTTGGAATAGTGCTGGGCCAGGACACAGAGCAGTTTGTCTTTTAATCAAACAAATATC
Source organism: Tarsius wallacei (assembly GCA_963574415.1). Taxonomy (NCBI): domain Eukaryota; kingdom Metazoa; phylum Chordata; class Mammalia; order Primates; family Tarsiidae; genus Tarsius; species Tarsius wallacei. The sequence continues at coordinate 6,112 of CAUYQG010120266.1, read as the reverse complement.
CAAGCCCTTGCAGTCCCGTAATCTGAGTTCAAATCCCGCCCCTGCTACTACCTAACAGTGAGACCAGAACAGGCACTGCACCTCTTTCAGTTTCACAATGTGTAAAACTGGCACCTGCGACGTGGAGTCAGTAAGAATGGGGTGTATACAGACCTCCTGAAAATTTTGTGAAGTGGTGCACGTACGTGCGGCGTAATCTTAAACTGAAAATTTCCTAAACTAACTTCTTAAAACAAATAAAACATTTTATATTTGTTTTCTATGTTTCGCACTCCAATCCTCACTAGGTTAGTATAATTATCCAGACTTTACAAAAGAAGAAAGGGAGACTCAGAAAATTCAAGTAACTTGCCCATAGGTAAATGGTTGATTTTAGTCAGAAAGCAATATTTTAATGTAAGGTAGATATTAGAATCAGGGCTAGAAAAATATTTTATGATTCTAGTTGGAGCTATGTAATGTCAAACATTCAAAAGAAAACTTTAAAAATTCCATATTCTTTTCCAGATTTTTTGAAATTGTCAGAGACATGTATATATCAGGGCTCTACCTTGACACTACTGACATATTGGGCCAGAGGATTATTTGTCGTGGGACTGTTATGTGCAATGTAGGAGGATTAGCAGTATCCTTGGCAGCATAAACATATGCATGTATTATATGTGTATGTGTATAAACACCTTACTTTTATTTAGCACTGTAAACAACCTGAAGGAGCATAAGGCACACTATGACTCAGTGACAGAGCATGAGCAGGATCCCAGGCTGCCTGACACAGCTTTGTAAACTACAACACTCTGCAACCTCTTATGCCCCAAGTACTATCAGTGGAGGCAGGCAGTACATCCTGGTGTAGCTCCTCAGGAAGAAATGTATTTTACATCATGACTCAGGGCATAGTCAAGGATTGAGACGTGATTTTTCTGAAACGATATTATCCTTGTCATAGCCCTGCACCCTGGAATATGCTATTGTAGTTGACTTTTTAAATGGCTGGCTGTGGCCCACTAGATTGCATCTCACAGTTTGAATAACACTGGTACACCGGATTGAGCAGAAAAGGAAGGAAAATAGGACAGAAAAGAGAAAAGGGGCAGTAGTGGGGAGGGGAAAAACAGAAATAGAGGAAGAAAAAATGCACATGGTACAAAGTTATAGAAAAACTTATGGTGCTCGACCAGTTATATCAAGTGCTATTTATCGATGGCACCAGTTCTCTAAAGGTTCTAGAACTCTCACATTGTTGTCCGAGTCCAGTGATTTATCAGTAAAAACCACATTTAAGATTACTGAGCTTGGGAGTACATATACATGGCAGAAGCCACAGATTTTACAGATAAGTCTTAGGACAGCATTAGTAGGTATTTCATTTATCCTGACACATTCTAGCTTATTAATCTCACTGCAGCTGGAAGTTATATTTTGGTCTGGAGTTACAACCCGATGTGTTCAGGAGGAAACCAAATTTATTGGGTTTGACATTGCACTTTATTGGAATGGTATAATGCAGTTGAGCCTCTGTACTAAGTTCTGTTGATTTTATTTATGTATTTATGTTTGACTAGTATAAATATATGGTAAAGTATGTGCTGTGGTAGAGAGTTTAATGCTGACTTTGCCAGAACATTCAAAAATGTCTGCATGCAAGATGCCCAGTTCTAAAGAGTTATAGCCAGAAGAGCAGCTACTAAGGATTTGCATTAAGTATTTCTGATTTCTTAAAATGTCATAATTTGTGAAGAGGACTAGTCTATTAATATTTAAAAATGGCAAGGATGACACACTCCAGATCTACCCTGAAGTTGTAATTTGCACAAAATGAAGCAGGGTTTAGAAACTGTGAGTTCAGAGGTGAGGTAAGATCTACAATGTAAATAAAATCATTTCCAAGTAATAGTTGAATGTAGCATTCAAACATCATTGCAAATCAGTGAAGGGAGAATAGATTTTTTTTTTAACCTCAAATCCTGATGACTTATTACTCAGATGTGATATCAGTTCCTTTCTTTTTCCTTCACTTTTCATCTCTCAAGCAGTTTACTAAGTGGCTTTACAATGACACTTGCCACACAACCCTATTCACCTGATTATTTCACTTGAGATCACCTCTAAGTCAAATGTAATGCCCTCAGGACATATGTTAAGTAACTTTGCATCTACCTGTGGTTTCATTAGGTTTCTAGACAAATTAAGAGAGAAAAGAAAAAAAGAAAAAAGCTTCAGATTTCATGACTTTTGATAACCTAAATATGCCTGAAGTTCTCTCAGAAAAATGGTGTGAAGTGTATCTGGAGTGGAGGAACCATATGCAATATCTCAAAAGCATCACTTTTGGGCAACTTCAGGAAACCATGACAGATATTGTAGGCATAATTGTCACCATTTTTTTCCTCCATGGGTATCACCACAGCAACACAAGTACAGTAGGAGGTCAGTGTCATTTTATTAATATTTTGAAAGGAGGAAAAAGCAAGCTCTTTTTTTGCTACACATCATTGCTTCAGGATAATGAATTCAGTATGCTGATCCTTTAGCTTTTTATATATAGGTCTAGTTGTCACAGGTCAGGAAATGGCATTATTTGAATTAGACAACTTATTTGTCTTAATTTGAATATACTGAATTTATTCATTTTAATGTATTTTTCAGTAAAAATACTAATATGTTAGGAGAAGTATACATGACTGCTAAATGATGAATATTGATTACTGTTCACATCAAGGAAGGTCAATTGTCAAATTAATGAATTGATGTTCAGCTTACAATTTAAAAAAATATTATCACTTAATTTAAAATAACTTCTATATATTTCTGAATATGAATAAACATTGCATAACCATTTTGGCTAAGCCTGGGTACCTGCTATAAAATTCCAGTTGTTTGGAATTAAAATTTCATATAATTTATTCAAGGGTCTGGACAGATCGGTTATGATTTATGTTGACAATATTGGGGTGTATTGGACTCCAATAAAATTACTGATTTGTTACCTTTGTTATGGCTATTAACAAAATTCATTCTTGAGCTGTAGTGGCGATATAGATCACAGGCCACCTGGCTTCATCAAGGTGTGCTTCTCCACTGATTTTCAAGTAACTGGTTTAGCTAAAGTAGAGTCCGAGAACACTGATGGACCATAACACTTAGAATAAGTTAAATCACCCAACTTCTTGATCCGTCTTCAATATTAGTAAGCAATGGTACCTTGACTAATTTTTTTATAAAAACTGCCATGATATATTAATATAACTAATTCTATGTAGAAAGATTTCAAACTACAGAGAATAGAGCAAGTGATCTGCAATTAAACTCTACAGGTTTACAAAGTTGCTTTTCTGCATGTTCAATTGTTGTCTTTCATTAACATACCAAAGTGATAAGTCATCTTTAAGAATTTTCCGCTTGTAGAATGTTAATGATTATTTTGAGTATAAAAGCACTTGATAGCCTAAGGATTTGTGCTTTATGTATGTGCCTGTCTCCTTTCCTTCCTTCCTTTCTTCCTCCTTTCCTTCTCTTTTTCTTTTTCTTTTGGAGCTAATTTGGGGAGTCCCTCATTCACAATTAGATATCTTTGTCAATGAAAACTATAAACATCACAAGCAGAAGTTTATATTCTGAGAAAACGATTACTTGAAATGGGCCAATACCACATAGAAGATTCTTACAAGAAAATGCGATTGTGACTGTTATTTTTACTTAGTTTTTCATAGAATATTAGAGTGGTAGAGCAGGAAGTGGATCTAGATTTAGTGTGCCTTACTGTGTTTCTGTTTATCTCCAGCATTCACATCCTTGCAGACTCATTGAATGGAATTTTTCTGGAGGTGGAGTCTGGGAATGGTATTTTTATAGGACTCTCAAGGGAATCTGATGCAAATGGCAAGGTCCATTCTAGTCCAACATCTTCATTTTATAGGTAGGGAAACTGAGGCTCAGAGAGGTGAATGAATTATTCAGTCACACAGGCAGAGCCAAGAGTAAAACTTGTCTTCCAATTCTCATGTAAATGCTTTCTTGATTGTTTGATGTTTTGATACTTTAGTTTTAGAATTATATTTTTTCATTGATGTTCGGCATTAAAATTTAATGCAGTACAACACACTCTGCTTATGAACCATGTTAAAATAGGCCTGTAAAAATTCCTTGTTGGTAAGCCACATTCAGTGATACTATTTTATTTTCAAATTCTTTTGATGAGAAGTGTATTGCTATTTGTGCTTTCTGATAAACTATACAAAATGGGATAAAATGCTTGGTAAATGCTTATTGAATTGAAAAAAATGAGCACAGATTTCAGATTTTCAGCTCGAAAAGATTTACTTTGCCATATAGATGCTAAAATATCAAATTTAATGGAATTGGATGAAGCTTACTTTTCTTGCTATCATTTACTAGGTCTACTGAATAATTTTGAGGACATTGCAGGGAGACCAGAGTCAATAATAGTTTTTTCTTTTTTTCTTTTCATTTTGCTTTCTTCTTTATTTCAAATTTTTGAGTAGAGTTATATAAACTCTTCAGAATAGACTTCAGAAGTATGGGGGCTGAAGACACTATGGTGAAGCTCTCTTGACCTATAAGTGTCAACTTCAAGAAAATTTCTGCTAGAAACTTTTGAAGATAAAATGGAACATCTAATTAACATTTAGAAGAGGAAGATATATATCCATTTCAAGTAAGCTGACCTGGATTTCAGAGGCAGGATCTCTTCTTGACACATTTGTAACTCATTTTAATTGCTAATAGGCTCTGTGTGTACACACCCAAGGCAGAATGGAACTTAACCTCTCAGACTTACAAAGGTGAATTAACTTAAAATTAAACAATTCATGTTTGTTAAAAGGCATTTCATTGGCATAACCTAATACTGAGCCAACTACAAGCACCAACTACAAGCACCAATTATCCGAGAAAGTTCAAAGGACTAGTAACGTTTTTATGCCCCATTTACATTACTATAATTATTTTCAAGGAGAATAGATGACTTCACTTGTACAAAGTGCAGATAGTAGAAAGTGCATGGGCTTTGGAGTCAAACAGAACTGGATTTTAATCCTGGCTCAACCATCTTACCAAGAACGTGAGTATGAGTGTGAACAAGTTGCTTAAATTATCCGTATCTCACTTTTTTCTTTTGTAAAGTCTGAATAATTATACTAACCTAGTAAGGACTGTCATGAGAAACATAGACGACAGATGCAAAATGTTTCATACTGTGCCTGGCATTTAATAGGTAAAAAGGGAACCGTGTTCTCCCAGTGTCCATAGCTTGGTCTGCAGAGTAAGAAGTACCCTCCTTTGACTTCTTTCCAAAAATAATAGGAAGAGAATCGCTCTCTCTCCCTCCCTCCTTCCTTCCCTCCATTCCTCCATCCCTCTTTCCCTTCCTCCCTCCCTCCCTCCCTTCCTTCCTCCCCACAAGAGAGAAGTAACCTCCCTGGTAATTTTGAGAGAAGAATCTGAACAAGCTCAACTCCTGTCTTTTGTGTTCTCTTTCTTCCAGGGCCACCTACCCTCAGGATATGCCTAGTACTGCCTGGGACTGGGTGGTTAAAGTCTGAAGTCTTCACTGGGAAGTCCAATTATGAACACAGACCAAACCAAGTTTGCTAAATGCCAAGAGAGAGGGAAAGAACAGGAGACTGCATTATTGAAGAGAAAAGGGCATCTACTCAGAACACTGAAGAGAAAGTGACAAGAAAAGGTTTTTTAAAAAATATATAAACAAGAAAGGTAGATTTATTAAAGGAAAGATATGTTGTAAAGGGCACAATGGGTAGGACAACAGCAAGGGTGTCTACTGTCTGTTGCTTGTTTTGTGAGAAAAATAATATATATATTAGTATCCATTTTTAACCTCTTTTAAAAAACTTTCCATGTTGATACATAGGCATTTAATTCATTCAGCTTAACTGCTACATAGTAGTCATCATATAACTATATCAAGTTATATTTATTAATCCTTCTATTTTTTTTTTTTTTTTTGAGTTGGAGTCTCACTCTGTCGCCCAGACTGGAGTGCAGTGGCCGCTCCCGGCCACCGCAGCCTCGACCTGCAGGGCTCCGGCAATCCTTCCACCTCAGCCTTCCAAGTAGCTGGAACTACAGG